>CAUYLG010018441.1:0-32295 GCA_963573385.1 Cacajao melanocephalus
AAAAAAAAAAAAAAAAGAAAAGAAAAGAAAATACATTTTTAAAAAATCTACTACCTAACAACAAATATCCCAATTAAAAATGTGTGAAGGATTAGACCATACTTCACAAAAAGAGATATATGAATAGCCAACAAATACATAAGTGATCAATATTATTAGTCATCCAGGAATAGACAAAATTAGACAGATATTAAAATCTACCTAATGATAAGACTGCAGTAGCATTTAGGGAATGCTACTGATGTCTATCATTAATAAAATGATAAAAAATGAGATAGATTCATGATGGAAAGAGTAATGGATTTGTGATACAGCAAGTATAGTAAAACAGTAATAGCTAAAACCATGTTACAAGTAAATATTCACTATAAAATCTTTCAATCAATATTTAAATGTTTCTTAAGATGTTGGAAGAAGATGCTGAATATTAGCAACTATATATCCTCAATTAAGAAAAAATTATTCTCAGAATGTATCAAATTTTTGAGAAATGTGTAGGTAGAAAATATAGAAGAATTGTTGTCTTCTGGCAGAGACTCCAAGTTACTGCTGCATACACTTCTCAAACTGCATGAAGATGGTCACTGAAGAATACTAGCACATATGAAAAATACATTTAATGTTTTTTTAAAATGGTTTCTCTCAAAATTTTTATTCTCTCCGCTGTTGAAATTTCAGGCCTTATCTATATTTTCCCACAAAAATTAAAATCTATATATCAATATTGGCAAGTCTGCCTATATTATTATTAACTTAAATGTATGAATACCTTATGAACACATTTCAGCTCAATCTTGACTTAGAAGATCCTTGGCTGATATTTTTAGTTTTCATAATCCTATCATTTGATGTCAGTCCTTCCTGACAAATGAACCTTAACTTCTATAGATAGTAGAAATAGATGTTCCTAGACATATTTCCTGAATGGGATATTTAATTATTTTAGTCGGCTTAGTTAGTCTCAAATGATAATAAGGAGAAATCTTATTTTGCTCTAAAGAGTACCTGCCTTCATCTCCAAAGTGCACAGGACTGTTTAATGTGAATTGATCTCTATGGGAAAAACTGAAAACATTCCGGATACAGCTGAAATCCAATAGATGGCAGTGAAATACGAAAAATTCGCTGATTTCTGAATCCTTACGTGATTGCTTTCAGTGGTAAGCTGCTAGTTTATTGTCAATTAGAAGCTCCCATAAAACTGTAGAATCTCTTTAGTATTATATTACATTTTTTAAACACTGTGAGGTCTTGGATAAGAAATATCTCCAAACCTGCTGTGCCTGTGAGGATGCTGTGGCTTTGAGGGATTAAAGAACTTACCTGAGGTTATGTAAGTAAGTCTGTGGCACATTCAGGTGTAGAATCAACATGATTCAATGGTGCTTGTGTAAATTCTAAATCCATCTCACAGCTGGATGTTGTTTCTTGGAAAATCAAAGCTATATGGTATAATACTAACAATCAATGGAGTGGAAATGAGGTGCAAGATGAGTCTGGAGATGAGCAGAGGTTAAGCTATGAAGTGTCACCGAGCCAATATGAAGAATTAGCAATTTCCTTGTAAGTGCAACACATAATAAAATGAAGTTTAACTCTGGCTTTTTATAGCTATTATCTTTGAGGAGTTTTAAAAAACAAAAACACAAGAGTAGCCTATCTCTTTGCAAACTCCCAGAGATGCTGATTTCTATTTCTGGAACGTATCTGTAAAACGACATTCAAAAAAGCTTCCCAAAATGATTCTAATATGGAGCCAGGGCTGAGAATCCCTGTCACAGTAGTAAAGATCATGGGCTCTGGTGTCAGAGAAACTTGAGACTTGATTTGTACTCCGTCCACTTCCTAGCTCAGTAAACTATTATACATTATTTAATCTCTTTAAGCCTCAGTTTTCTCATATGTAAAATAGGTGATAATAGTATCATCTACTTCATAGAATTAGTTTCAGAATTACTTATAAATCACCGGATTTTAAAAATAATTCTATGACTTCAATACGTATATGACTGCTTTTGAACGTGTGCTTTGATTCTTCATGTATAGAATTCTGTTTTACTTTTATTGTTGTGGTGGTATTTTATTTTCATACTGATTCACGAATTTCCTAGCTGACAATTACATATTCACGCAGTCATTATTACATGAACACTGGTTAGTATAATCAAATTGGAAAAAAAGTGCTATTGAATTATATGGTATTTTTCTTAATAAGGCTCATTATAAAATTATTGTTTACATCATAGGTATAAAGATTGCCATGTAGAAAGAGAATTTATCTTAATATCAGTTACCTGTGGCTAATAAACTACCTCAAAGTTCAGTGGCTTAAAACAATAATTTATTTAGCTCTCAATTCTGTGGATCAGTTTAAATTGGTCTTGGATGGGACATTTCTGGTTTCAGGTGATTGTCACTGCAATTCCTCATGTGTTCACAATCAGCAACTGGGCCAGCTATGAGTCGATGATCTAGGATGGGCAGAACTGAGATGACTCATCTTTGGTCCAGGTGGTCGCTCATCCTCCAGCACGCTCGTTTGTGTTTCTTCTCATGGCATGGCATGGGTTCCAAGAGAGCCAACCAAAGCACAAAAAGCCTTTTGAAGCCCAGGCTCATAGTTGATACACCATCACATCTGGTGCTGTCCCTATGTCACACTAAGTCACAAAATGAGCTCAGATTTAAGGGGGAGGGAAATGGTCCCCACTTCTTGATGGGCAGAGAGGCAAGAGATATAAACACAAGGAAGTGTAATGATCAGAGGTATTTTTACAATTATACCATAGTCTTCTTTGAGATTTCTCCAGAAATAAAAACTCTAGTCAATTGCTGGGATTTACACAGAGACAGAAATCAACAAATCTATAGGAAAAAAATATTATAATTGTTAAAATAATGAGCTCTTAGTTGCTGTGAGCAACCAAGCCAAGACCAGATGCCATTTTGCACATGTAATGTAGAAATGACTGATGCATTGTTCAGAAGTTTGATAAGGACTATTGACATGACGTTTGAATTCTAAAGTTTCACTCAGAGAGATTTTAATGGGGAATCTGAAACGTGAGTAAAAAATATTACAAGTAGATAGGCAATCAAGGGCTTAAATATAAAAAGATCTCAGAAACTTTTAGGTAAAACGTAAGAGAATGCGTTTATGGCAAAAATGCTAACAGATGCTCATTCTTATGATAATAAAAGATGTACAATAATCAAGGGACTGCAAATTAAATGATAATGAAATACTACTATACACAGCAGATTGAAAAACGTAATTAAGAATCTGTCAATATTAAGTGTGGATGAGAAGGAAACTTATTAAATGTGGGTCAATGGTAACTCATGCACCACTTTGGGGAGAACAAATTGGACCCTCACTTCAGAAACAATTTGGCATTATCAGATAAAACAAAGGAATATACACACCCTGTAACCAGCAATTTGACTCTCAGTTTAAGAGGAAGTATTTCACATGAACACAAGGAAGCATGTAAGAAAATATTCAAAGCAGCATTATTCTTCACAACCGTAATAAAAAAGAAATAAGCCAAATATCCATCATGGGAATGCATGAACAGGTGACAATGTATTCCCAGCATGGTATGTGAAGCAACTGTGACATGGAAGGGATCATAGCTAGAGGCATAAACAAGGATGAATCTTAAAAACATAAAGTTGGGCCATAAAAATGCTCATAATAATCACCAAAAGAATTCCTACTAAAGCATTTTCTTTACATAAAGTAAAAAATTGGCAATGGAAAGCAGTTTATTGCTAAGAGTTATATACACATGGTACATATAAGCAAATGAATTGTGAACAATTCAGGATAGAGGTGACCTCTGAATAATGTTCTATTTCTTAAGGGTGGGTATAAGTATTAACATTTTTATTATTTAGACTATGCATGCAGAACACATGTATATATATATATATATATATATATATATATATACACACACACACAAAATGCACATAATACATACATTCATTTGTATGGTGTATTTTATATCGCTTCCTGGCCTCTTTGCTAAGATCAAGTGTGATATTTCATAATAAATAAGAATGAAAGTCAACCTTATGTTAAGTTTAAGGAAGAATTTGGGTTTTTCTTCCACTGCAAGGAAGAAATTAGCTGTCTGTTTGGCCTCACTGGTGTACCTTTTCCTCAGATTATATAAAGAGCTTTAATAATCTTCAGTTTTGAGAGACATAACTAAAGGTTATAACAATTTTTTAATGTCATTTTTTTTTTCTGAGAAATGTTCAGAAACTATTCCAGATCCTAGTCCCCTCGTAGACTAGAATGTTAAGACAGAAATTCGGTTTGAGGATACAAAGTAAGTTCATTCTGGGACAAATTACTGGAATGATAGGAAGGAGATTCCTCAGTCCTCTGCATCCTGGGGAGGTGTGTTCCCTCTTGTTTAACGTGTAATTATGCTCACTATGTCTTTCTGGGAGGTGAATTCTAAGTCACAGCTTCACCCAATCTCTGTGGGAAGAGAACAAGTCCTTTCTTCAAATCTTTTCATTTCCCATATCACATTCTTTTCTCATTCACTCATGGCCCCACTCTTGGACCTCCTAGCTCCAGCCGCAATCCCCAACTTCTCACCACCACAACCATCCTAGTTAGTCAAAGAATAACAGTCTCCCTCTGTGCACTTGCTTATGGTTGATTCTACGACAATCCTTTCATGAGTGAAATATCAAGCCTCTGTGTTTCGCAGCCCTGGCCACCTGCAAATGATAATGACCATCTAGTTGAAAGCAGAGCACCACTCAGATGTGAATCGGAGCTGATTAAATATGTGGGCCTCCTTTTTACTGCTGAAAGTCGTCTGGAAACAATGTGCTATTTCTAGACCAAATATTTTTAGAGAGTAGTTGTGGCCACAAAGATTCAGTACCAGATTACCTGTAAGAGAATCAATTATAGCTCCTCTGCATGATCCCTATTCATTTGGATCATTATGTCCTACTAAATTCCACTTTCATTCCTAGTGTTTATTTTAGATGTTGGTTTGGAGTAGTTTCCAGGCCTAAGCCCCACCTCATAAGTAGATACACAGACCTCTCCATCTGCTCCTCTTGCCTCTTTCCCCTCTGGGGCTATTTCTAGTATTCTTCTCAGGAAGTGGTGCCAGAGCAGCTGAACATGGCTTATCAATGAATCCTCCTGATACCACACCGTCTTCTCTCAGATCAATGGCCCCAAGTAGCAACATTAGCTTCAGTTGAACTGAAGTCCAAATGTGTCTCTTGGTCTTACTGATTTAGACAGCTGCCTCCCTTTTGGAATGGGTAACTTTCCTCCTTGCTGGTCACCTGTGATCCATATATTTTGTCCCTTCAGATTTTGTCCACTTGCTCTCTGATAAGCACCCCCACCAAGCCTCATGGTAGTAGCCATGTGGCTTATAAAATTGGTCATCTACCAGTCCTCTTTGACAGCGGCTTCATGATCCACTTCTTAACTTCCTGACACCTGATAAGTTTTACCCTGAAAATTTCATCTTCAACCTCCACTAATTATTACAGAAATCAGATTCAAAAAATATTTCCCTATAGAAATGCTTCTTGTATTTCAAATATTTTTATTCTCTCTTTTTCTGTCCCTTTGATAATATTCACTCTCAATGTTTCCTTTTTTTAAGGCAGTCTCTGTGTGTGTGTGCACACATGAGTGTGTGTTTCATTTACCTATATGGATTGTGCCTTTAAAATAGATATAATGTCTTCTATTTGTAGGTGATGACAACCAAAGAAAATTAAATTTAAAAATGATAGTTATAAAGAAGCAAATGTTAAAATTAAACTCATAAACATACATAATTATTTTGAATATAATACCCTGCACACAGTAGGTACACTAGAGATGTTGCTATTTTAAGATGAACCTGTCTGGGGGCAAATTGCTTTGAATACAGAGCTTCCTCAAATAATTTAATTCCCTTATCATCATTATAGCTACATCCCTTTACCTGCTGACAACTTCCATGTAATTGATTTTGCTAGTTGCCCAAGCTTAAAGTTAGATTTATTAGTATTAAACAGGAAACATTTCTAGCAAAGCTCCAAATAGAACGAAGCATGTTAAGAATGTACAACCTTGGTTTTCTCTGTAATCACTGCTTCTAAAAAGGGCTTCCTAATGAAAAAATGGAACTAATCAAATCTCTTTGAAGCTGCTGGCCTTGACTGGAGAGGAAGAGAGGAAGGAGTGGAAAGGGAAACGGGGGAGAGGGAGGAGGAAGGACATTAGAAACAAGAAAGAGAAGAATCTTAGAAAACGGCTGACAGAGAGATTTATGGAAAGGATGTTAAAAACAATAGAAGAAAAAAGAAAACAGTAGTCATTGAATTAAAAACAATAAAATATGAAAAATAAACACAATTATTCATTACCTAACAGAAACCTTGCTACACAAATGCAAAGGACACTGTGAGACTTGATCTAGCCACTGTGGGGAGCATATCATTATTATGAGCTGGGAGGCAGGGGTATTGTTCCAATAACTTTCCTACCCTTTGTACCTATTTTAGCTCCATTTGGTAAATTAAAGAAGTTGTCAGAAGCCAATGGAAAGAAGGTTCAGAAAAGAAGAGGGCAAAAATATATACTTTCATTAATTCAACCAACGAAGATTAGTTGCATTGAAAATAAGTTCAGTCCACCCACTAAGTGCCACAAATTTTCCCAGGCACTTGGGATATGTCAGTTAACAAAACCGACGAAAGTCCATGTTCTTATGGAGGGTTTTGTAGTGGGAAACGCATGCAATAACACACATTGCATCTCATTTTCACTATTTGTTTGTCTGGAAGAGCCCATTGTGTGTCAAGAAGGCAAACATTGGTGTGTTGTTGTTAAATGGCATTACATGATCATCAAATTGCTCTAGCTTTTCACTTTTTACTCCATCCAGCACTACTGTGTGTCAGGAACTGGTAGGGTCACGAAGAACGCACTGCCATGTTTCCTGCCAGGTCTGCTTCGGACCCCTCCTACCGTTCGTTCTCCACAGAGCAGTCAGAATGTTTACAAAATACACAAACAGACGAAATGAAATGAAGGGAAGGAGGAAGAGAAGAAAAAGGAAGGAAGGAAGGAGGAAAAAGGAAGGAAGGAAGGAAGGAAGGAAGGAAGGAAGGAAGGAAGGAAGGAAGGAAGGAGATAGCAAGGAAGGAAATAAAGAAAACAAATCTTATTACATCTTTCCCCAGCTTAGACTGCTCAGAGGGCTTCCTTTTACTCTATTAATTAATTTGTATTTATATTATTTAAATAAATAAAAATGATGGATATCACTTCTGAGATTCAGTTTCTTTTCTTTCTTTCCTTTTTTTTTTTTTCCCCCCTTGGGGCAAGCTCTCGCTGTGTCACCCAGGCACCCAGGTAGAAGTACACTGACACAATCCTGGCTCACTACAGCCTTGACCTCCCGGGCTCAAGCAATCCTCCCGCCATGGCCTCCCAAAGTGCTGGGATTACAGGTGTGAGCCACCACACCCGGCCCCATTCACTCTTAGAATAAAATGTAAACTCCTTATCTTGACTTATAGCCCCCTGCATAATCTGATCCCTGTTAACCTCATACTTGATACTAGCTTAGCCTACTCTTCATGGAGGTGCTCCACCCACATGGTCTTTTGTTTGTTTGCTTCTGTTTCTTGGTGGCAGGACGGGACTTGTTTCCCACCTAGAATCCTCTGATTCAGGGTCTGCCTAGAGCTGGTTGATTCCCCCCCCCATTCAGATTGCTGCTCCCATGTTACCACCGTGACCATTTATAACATGTGACCCTTTCTCATGCCACCTTATTTTCATTCTCTGTGAAGCACTTGCCAAACTTGGCATATTTCTTTCTTATTACTTTGTTTATCTGCTTAATTATAAATCCTCACTAGTATCTGAACTCCATGAGAACACAGATGT
Organism: Cacajao melanocephalus; assembly: GCA_963573385.1. Lineage (NCBI taxonomy): Eukaryota > Metazoa > Chordata > Mammalia > Primates > Pitheciidae > Cacajao > Cacajao melanocephalus. The sequence goes on from CAUYLG010018441.1 coordinate 7,943, forward strand.
TGCTCATATACGAAAGATAAGTAGATGTTGTCCTCCCCTCAAGGATCTTGGTACAATATGATAAATACACATAAATAATATTGCTGAAAGGAGAACATACCATTTGAGAGGTAGAAATAAAGTGCTACGGGGTATAGAAAATTATAAAAACAGGCCGGGTGTGGTGGTTCATACCTGTAATCCTAGCACTTTGGGAGGTCGGGTGGGTGGATCACCCGATGTCAAGAGTTCAAGACCAGCCTGGCCAACATGGCGAAACCCCATCTCCACTAAAAAATAAAAAATTAGCCAGATGTGGTCGTGGGCACCTGTAATCCCAGCTATTCCAGAGGCTGAGGCAGGAGAATCGCTTGAATCCGGGAGGTAGAGGTTGCAGTGAGCCAAGATCATACCACTGCACTCTAGCCTGGGCGGCAGAGCAAGACTCTGTCTCAAAAAAATAAAATTATAAAAACAAAAATGAGCTACATGGAGACTATTAGAAACGTCTTCCTGAAATTGTTTTCAGCTAGATTTAAAGGAGCAGTAGAATCTGAATAGAGGGAACTGGAAGAAATAGATTTTTCTGCGGGGGTAAGGAGATGGGTAGGAAAACAGGGAAAATCCCAAAGCTTGGCAAGGCCCACAGTACTGCTCCATGTCACAGAGCACAAGGGTCATGGGAGATCGCAGTGAGAGACCCTGTCATGCAGACTCCACCACTGCCCTGAGAGTGCCCCTCACAAGTGGACTCTCCTTCACATCCTTTGAAACAAGTGGCATGGGCCAGGCACCCATTGGAAGCTGCTCTAGGGGAGTAGTGAGTATTTCTCATGATCTAGAAAGCAAAATATACTAAAGCGAAGGATCTAAATAGTAAACCCACTGAGTGAGGTGGCTAGTTATTGCTCCCAGTTTGTATTTATAACACAGTTTGTGAGGAGCATGCCAATGAAAATTAAATAGACAAACAAACAAACAAACATAGGCAATAGAAGGGGGTGAAGAAGCAAAGAGCTTGAGCTATTAAGTGGCAAGTCAGTTTACTTATTGTTTTAAGAAATAATCATGAAGCACCTACTATGCACCAGGAGGTATTCTCTAGCAGTGAACAAGGCAGAAAAAGTCTTTGCCATAGTGTTTCTATTTAGGAGTGTGGAAACGGGAAATACACATATAAACAAGTAAATACATAGTGTGTGCTAGATTGGTGAATGTGATCTAAACTTTTCTGTCCCAGAACCAGGACTTGTTCCTCACAGAGCCAGCACCTGTATGTGTACCTTAAATTGAAATAATCAGAAACCCTGTGGACCTCTTCCTTAGACAAATCTGGGAGACATGTTATTATAACTTTTCAAAATTTATCTCAAACTCTAATAAGAAACATTGTGATGTTTGAGGTAATCATTATTTTATCTAGTTATAGCTCAGGACTAGATATCCAAGCTTATATCTAATTTCTCTTTAATATCCATCCCCACTGCTACCATCACAGGCATAAGACATACCCCCATGGAGTTTAAGAGTGCTTGTATAACAGTAGTTCGGGTTCCAGGCTAAGAGCAGAAAAAGTGCCTGTCATGCTATCTTGTATTTCTTTGTTTCTACTGTGTACTTTTGGACCAGAGAGACTTTTGTTCCAAACCATAGCTTTTCCAGCATTTATTTGCCTTCTATGTTGAGTTTGGAGGTGGTATTAATGGGAAATAAGATTTTATTAGGAATCTTATAAAGAGCTTCCCTTGTTTAGGACAAAAGAAGTTGGACCATGAACAATAAGACCTGAAGTAAATTTGATTTCATATTAAAACGAAAAATACCCTGCCTGAAGAAGATTCTGGAAAAATATCAAGAGCTCTTGAAATGAAAGGAGAACTATGGAAATGGATATATGCATTTTCCCCCTATGAAAAAATTACTCCTGTATTTTCAGCCTTGATTTTTCCAGTAATCTATAAGATTTTTGTTGGGCAATACGTTTTACAGTGTAATAAGAAAATCAAACTTTCCAGTTTTCTCATTTTCTTGTTCTTTCTACCTAGTTTTCAACTCCATTTGCTTTGCGATAATAAAGATGTATTTTCCGTAATTACCCATACTGAGAAATCTGACAGTTCTAAGTGCATGCATATGTTCATTTGGAGAAATCCTGGAAAGAATAGAATACATTAAGAAAAAATGAAAATGTAAACATACTTCTTCTCTGCAATCCTTAGAATTTTAGGAGGTTTTAAAAATATTTTCTTTCTTTGTTGCTTTTTTCCCTTCCTTCCTTCCTTCCTTCTTTCCTTCCTTTCCTCTCTTCCTTCTTCCCTCCCTCTTCTTCCTTTCTTTCTTTCTTCTTTCTTTCTTTCTTTTCCTTCTTTCTTCTCCAGAAATATACTATATAAACTTTGTTTAAGAATGTTACTAACTATAAACTTTAATAAAGTTAGACATAAAGACATTATAGTTTTTGCAAATATTTTTACTATGGTTCAGAACTATAGAACATAACAAACACACAGTATCTCACACTTCTCCCCCTTACTCTTAATAATTCAATGGAAAAATAATTAAATGAAAACAATGACTGGATAATTAAGACTTCAGAAGAAGATATTCCTTCAAAAAGAGCAGCGGGGTGACAAACAGTATTCTGTGGACATAACTTAATGTCTTTTGTTTTCTTCATAAAGTTCAAGCCAACTCAGTAGCTTCCACATCACTATAAAGAACTACCCTAACCAAGAAACCACAAACTAATATTTGAAGGTGACTTTCCAACTCTAAGAGATGCCAGACCTCATAATTATTACTCCTACAAAATTTTGCTGAACAAGGCCACACTTGTTCATGTTTTCTTCTGCAAGGGATTGTTCTCAAAGAACAGACATAACCTTTGGATAATGACACAAATCCAAAGATGTTTTTAAAAGATGCAAAGCCAATGAGCTTCGCTTACGACCTTCACTGAATACTGCTACAGAGAGAGACATACACAGAGAGAGAAGAGAAAGGGAATGAATGAGATCTATGTGAAACTCACTGGCCCATGTAGATAGCATCCATGAGTAAATGAACATGTTATGGAGGGTTCTAAAGTAGTGAGTAAAGTTTTACGAGGCTTTGAGAAAGAGTTGTTAGATTTGCATCACTTTCGTGTCCATGCTAACAATAAATGTATTTTTCTCATGGACAGCGAGTCCTTGATGAGTTCTGGTAATAGTAGAAGAAAAGAGAGACCTGGAGCCAGAAGAGCCAGTTCAAGTTCCACCTTGGCCACTACTTACCTGCTTTGTTCCTTTGTTTTCTCATCTGTGACATGAAGACAATAAAACTGCATACACCTTGCTCCTACATTCCATTTATCCTGCTCCTCTACAATCACACTAACTCTACTTTACCCATTAAGAAACTAATTAACAAAATAGGTTCGTAATTGGCCTCTCTGCATATTTACTATGTTCTCCACAAACTTTCTAAAGCAGAAATATGAGTATGCTACACCCTCTATCATTCACTACTATCCAAAATTAAAATGTTATGCATTAGTGTGGACAAAACTTTATTAGGAGTTGACATCATATTAACTCTTAGAGACAGAATTTTCTTGCTTTGAAAAAGTACCTTGTTGCACTAGTGGTTCTCAAACTTTCTCGAATCCTTACACACTTAAAAGAAATGAAAATCTCAATGGCCTTTTGTTCCTGTGGGTTGTATTTATTAATCTTTATTGTATTCCAAATTAAACTTGAGGAAAAAAAGCCAAGTCTATATAAGGAAGTATTTCATTACCTGGCATCTCATGTCATGTAGCATCTGGAAGACTTCCCTGTACACCAGTGAAACAATGAGAATGAAAAGGTACATGATTTTCTAGTAATACCATAAAAATAGTTCTGACCTTGCAGACTCACTGAAAAACTACATTGCAGAATTGCTGCTCTGAGAGCAAAAGAGCCCCAGGAATTCTCAGGAATCATGGGGAGGGTTTTAGGCTCCCATGAGCCGTGGAAGTAGCAGTCATCTGGGTATACTTACCAAGATCTTAAAGGCAAGGAAGCCCTCAGATGACATCTGGGCCTTACTTAATGTATAATGATAATAAATTGGAAATGATATAACCACCAACAATAATTTGATGATGAAATAACTCTATGGTAACAACATGTCAAAATGCTAAAGGTTATGGTTTCAACAAATATTTAACAGAAAGTAAAATGCCAACATATTATGAGAATAAGAAGAATCTTAAAATGATTTCAATTATATTATATGATGAATTTTATATTTTACATAAAACATTATATGATAAATTTAATAGGGCTATACAAAAGTTAAACAGAAAATTATACATTCAAAGGAAAGACATTTAAACACTGATTTCTGTGGATATAAAATGAGTGATGTTTTAAAATCTCTTTATAGTTTTCTATATTTCCCAACATTTCCACAGTAAATATTTTATAAATCAGAAAATGCAAATAATTAGGAAATGATGCTTAATATTATTTCTATTGTTTTCATTTGCCTTCAGGATATAATCTGAAATCCTTAGCACTGCCCACCAGACTATCCTGGTGGTGCCCACCTCACCAGCCCTAACTCCCCCTGCATTCCCTTAATGAACTCATGTTTAGCAAGGCTGACTGCTCAGAATTCGTATGCCATGCTCCTTCATGGCTCTGTACCTTTGCACATCCTGCTGTAGCTTAATGGAGTAATTTTCCCCATTTTTCATGTAGTTAAACCCTACTGTTCAACATGTCATTTTCCTTAAGAAGTTCCACCTCCATGCTCTGCAGCAACCTTTGCATTCGGACGTGTCTTTGTAGTATAATTGTGTGTCAGATTTTCTGTGCCTCCTAAATGAAGAATTCCTTATAGTCGAGAACTTTATTTTTCCTTGTTTGTTTTGCTTGTTTGGTTTTGGGCTGTTTATTTTGCTATACTCAGATACTGAGAAAATCTAGAGAAATATGTATTTCTCTGGAATACATTCTCCCAAGTGCTGCCTTTTCAACAATATTTGCAGTAATATGTTGACATGACTGTTATTCAAACTGATTCAAAAATAGATGAGGCAGTATGATATCTGGAAGTAGAGATATGTAGGGAAAGAGTCAGAGGTTGAGACTTTTGTGTGTACTCATGTGTTTCCTACAAGACAATCTGTGGTCTTTTCCCCACCCCAATTCATGACTCATTTGTGATTTTTAAATCTGGTTGTACTTTGACCAAAAATGTATAAGTCCTCATTAATGTTTCATTTGGTTTTGTTCTTAATGGCTAGATGATAAATGATTGAATGTGTGGTGAGAGGAATTTAAATTGTAATAGGGTAAACGTTGTTGAAGCAAAGCCCACTGCAACAAAATTCAGTCCACATAAACATTTAGAAATAATACAGGGCAGGAGAGCTTCAGATAGCTGCTGTATCATAAAATAAAGTGGACCTTCAAATATAAGGAAGATTGGCAGGCAGATAAGAAATTTGCTTAAGAAATGAAGCACAACTTCACATCTTGGGGCATACTTGAAGTTGGCTAGGAAACCGCAGTTGGAGACCAACTAGCCCAATGCAGAGCAGGTCAAGAATGAGTAGTCCAGGAGATAAGTCAGAGCTACAAAAAATGCCAAGTTATGCAGATGGATAGCAAGAAACCAGAGGACTTTCTTAACAATTTTTAGTATAGTGAAGAAAACATGTCTGCACAATGGAGAAATCAGTACACAAATCTCAGATGGAAAGAGCTATATTAAAAAATACCTGTATATGCCTACAGATGATTAAAACTCTCATATGAACCATCTCTTGTTTTAAAAATAATGATAGTTTGTTTCTGCAGTGTAATTTTAGATAATACAGAGCTAAAATACCAATCATCAGCTTACATTCATTCTGGAAAGAAAATTCTAACCAATTGATTAAGTGAGTCCATGCTGAAAAATTTTTAATATATCTGTAGATAATTTAATGAGCATAATAGCGCAATTGTGGTTCTTCATTTCAACTTGTATCTGGGTCACTTAGCCACTTTGGATCTCAGTTTTCTTATCTGTAAGTTGAGGGAGTTGGAAGAGAGGAGCTCTAAGTAACTTCCAACTATAAACTTACTCCATGATTCAATGATGGGTTCAGTTATTCTGAATTTTGTTTCGTCCTGACATGATAAAATGTGACCTCTAAGGGGGAAAATGTAAATTTTAAATAACATCAGATTTGATGTAAAACCACAGACTCCATGGAATTTATAATATATAAAAATAACCGAATCTCTGTCTTTATTCAATTGTTCTTTTATATTGATTGAGTGGTTGCCTCAAACTGTAAGCCTAATGGGGTTAATTAAGGACCTCAAATATAATTTGAAAATGTTTACAGACAGCACATTTTACGTTGCCAATTCCATCTGTAGACACTGCTATATTAATGACACAATATTTGTTTTAGAGGTCATAGTGCTGTTTGCCAGGTTAAACATTTGTAATCTGGAGCCAGCTTTAATATACCCTTTCAAAGAAAGCCACAGGCTGCTATACACTACATCAACAGTACTCTTCAATCGACTGGTTTGTCAGGATTACAGAGGCAACTAAGCCAACAATAACAGGCACCTTCCATTTGGATGCTAATTAGAATGTTGACATAGTAAAATCCCTTACTAGGGACAAGTTGGTGTTCAGTACTCACAAGCCAAGATCATACTGAAGGCACGGCTGTTAATAGAATTTGTCCCCAGAGTGACCAAGGCAGAGCACAAAGAGCTACAGCCTGTGTGTATCCTGTGGTGGTGGTGAGTATGTGGGTGTAAGCTTCTGGCTACACATGGGCTTCCAATGACCACACAGTGGTTAATTTGTATTTCTCCTCTCATATATCATTTTTTAAAGGTCACTCTTCTGTTTACTAAACCTATACATAGGTAAGCAACATCAGGTTAGAGATCTAAGTGTGCATCTGGGGTTTACTATTATCACACTTTTTAAATGATTTCAAGAAAGTGTCACCCATATTGTAATTTTTATAATATTCTAAGGAGATCTTTGTGTTGTATAGTGTCTCATTTTTGGAGCTTAGAGTAATTTTATGTATCTTGTATTCATTTTTAATATTTCTGTGAGATTGAAAAGGGATTTAAAAAAAAAATGATGTAGAAAAAAAAACAGAAAGATAAAACTACCAGGTTAGTTTTAATAGGATGTAGTAACAATAGGACAAAAACAAAAAGATAACGAAACAATATCAAAGGAGGTAAATGACTTTTAGAGTAGCATATTAGTAAATTCTCACACCACTATAAAGAACTACCTGAGAGTGGGTAATTTATAAATAAAAGAGGTTTAATTGACTCACAGTTCCATAGGCTATACAGAACACTTGGCTGGGGAGGCCTCAGTAAACTTACAATCATGGTGGAAGGTGAAGGGGAAGCCAGCATGTCTTACATGGTGGAAGCAGGAGGAAGAGAGAGAGATAAGGGGAAGTGCTACTCACTTTCAAACAACCAGATCTCATGAGAACAGCAAGGGGGAAATCTGCCCCCATGATTCAATCACCTTCCACCAGGCTCCTTCTGCAATGTTGGAAGTTACAATTCAACATGAGATTTGGGTGGGGACATAAAGCCAAACTATATCAAGGAGGTCTACCAGATAACCTCTAGAATCTCAGAATTAAAGTATATAAAGGCAACAGATCAATCAATTGTTACTGAGCATCAATGCTGTCCCCATCGCTACTTTCTCAGTATATCATTATCTTACTTATATTGAGAAATTCATATTAATTAGGTATTGCCAAAGAGCATGGAGTGTAAAATGCCTTCCTTGTGATTGTCATGGAGCATGCCCTGTCTTTCAGTGTCCCTGCGGTGACTAGACTCTAAGATAGTCCTGGATGACCCTGGTCTCTAGCATACTCTTGCCTAATCTCCTCCCCTGAGTGTGCACTGGCCCAGCCACTTGCTTCCAACAAACAGACTATAGCAAAAGTAGCAGAATGTCATTTCTGGGATTAGATTACACAAAACACTTACTTCCATGTTGCCAGCAGAGTCTCTCCCTTGCTGTGTTTGCTGATGCAAGCCAGCTTCTGGAGAGGCTGCATGGAACTGAGGGTGACCTCCAGCCAACAGCCAGCAAGGAAGTGAGGTGCTCAGGTCAACAACTCTAGAGAAACTGAGTCCTTCTACCAACCATGTAAGCTGGGAAGTGTATCTTTTCCTGCTTGAGTCTTGATGTGAGACTTTAGCCTGGCTAAAAAGTCTGTTGCAGCCTGTGAGAAACCCAGCAAAGCCATGCCAGGACTCATGATCCACAGAAACTGCAGGATGAGAAATGTGTGTTGTTTTAAGCCACAAAGTTTGTTGTGATTTGTTTTACATCAGTAGACAACTAACACTATTTTCTGATTTAGGGAAAATGCATTTCAGGTTTGAGATTTATCATTTAATTCAAAGGATACCTTGGTTTAATTATTGGCGTAGGTTAACACACACAAATTTCACACACTAATTATCCTTTGTAAATTACCAGATACTAGAATTTACTGCTCATCTCCATGTCTAAATTAAGCTCAGAATAATAAAACATTACTTATTGTCAACACCAACAGGTAAAAACCTTATTTATTCATTAGCCATTCACAGAAGCTTTTTCTGTATTGCAATACCTATTAAAATAGAAAACTTAACTCGTGAAAAAATGGCATTTTCCATTTTTATAACATGTAATAGTAGTAAAAATTACTGGTCATATCAGTCAATCATTCTGGGAATTGTTTTGAAAGAGTCAGGCTACACTTCATGATGTGAGATCTTAATCAAAATTAAACATTTAAAAACTGCTAGGAAAGCCCATGGCACTGTTTGGGGTACAAGGCTATCAATCTTATTAATGGCCATATAACATAGTATCCCTAAAATTTGGATCTAAATATAACTTCTGAAGTTTTATCCCAACTTTTCTTTTTCAGCCTTGGGGAAAACGCTGAACTTCTTTAAGTTTTCGATTCCTTTTCTACAAAACAAAAATAATAATTTTTGAAGAGTTATAGTAGGTGCAACACAGAGCAAAATAATCGTTAACATTCAAAACTGAGAGGAAGAAAAAGAAGTGTGTCATTTCTTTCTAGATCAGTGGTCCCCAGTCTTTTTGGCACAGGGACTGGTTTCATGGAAGAAAATTTTTCCACAGATCAGGGTGGGCTTATGGTTTCAAGACAACTCTAGGGCGTTACTATTGTACACTCTGTTTCTAATACTACTACGCTGTGATATATGATGAAATAATTAAACAACTCACCATAATGTAAAATCAGTGGGATCTCTGAGCTTGTCTTCCTCCAACTAGATAGTCCCATCTGGGGGTGATGGGAGACAGTGATAAATCATCACAAATCACCAAACACTAGATCCTCATAAGGAGCGTGCCACCTAAATCCCCTGTATGCACGGTTCACAGTAAGGTTCACGAACCTATGAAAATCTCATACCTCTGCTGATCTGACAGAATGAGGAGCTCAGGTAGTAATAAGAATGATGTGAAGCAGCTGTAAATGCAAATGAAGCTTCCCTCACTGGCCTGCTGCTCACCTCCTGCTCTGTGGCCTGGTTCCTAACAGGCCATGGACCAGTGGTTGGGAATCCCTGTTCTAGATGATGACTTTATCTTTCCCCATAGATACAAGGAAACAAAACACTTGAGGGATAATTTTCCAGGAGGTAAAAAATGAGAAAGTGAAACTCCTCCGCACAAGAAAATGAATAGACATTTTGGAGTAAAGAAGAGCAGAGAAGAAAGAAGATGCGTGTGTGGGAAGTCAGGAAGGTCCAAGGACACAGGTGTAGATGAAGGGATGTAGGACTGTGAGCTGTGGTGAAATACCAGTGCTGAAAAATTGCCAGTGTTGGGTATTTCTAAAGAACAGTAAAGCAATGCAGAGTAACCTTATTGCCTGAAAACTTAATCAATTCTCTTGCAGACAAAATGCCACTGAGAATATTGTCTGGGGAAATAAAGCCTAAGGGACAATTGGGAGACCACATCTGGTCTTGGGTAGAAAAAAGGGTCCAATTAATGGAATGCAATAAGACTTAATAGAGAATGAGACCCTGGGGGAGACAGGAAGTCAGGGAGATGATAGACCTTGAAAAAGACCACAAGTTCACAAAAATTTGGAGAGATCATCAAAAGGTCATCAAACACCCAGAGGAATATGGAAGACAGGGTTTAAATTCATTGTCAATCCCAAAGGACAGAGTGACTCCATCTAGCAATGTACTAATTAGATACTTAAAATATGTAGAACAGGGCCTATTATTAAAATACCCAGCACCGAATAAAACAAAATGTGGGTTAGGCTCAGGGACTGCACAGGATTACTTTCCCAAGCAGCTAAAAATAATGCACACGAAACTTGAAGTGTTAAAGAAATTCACCTGCTTGGATTTGAATGATTTCCAATCATACAGAAAATATGAATCAATTCTAATTATAACAGCTTATTCATCAGTTATATTCAGTATTATAATATGTTTACATCTATGCATACATAAATATTAAATCACAAACTAAATGCATTGAAATTGTGTTGTTAACATGTTTTTATCATGGAATTCCTAAAACACTCCAGCATGTGGGACCAGCTGGAATGGCTTCTTCTCTTGCACACCTCTGTTAGAATCTCACCGTATAGGAGAGGCTTCCCCAATAACACTCTTTAAGATAGCAACACTCACCTTCTCAGCACATGCTCACCCTCATTCTTGCTTTATTTTTTCCAAAGTATTGATTTTTCTCCAAAACATACTATATTTTTATTCAATTATTTGTTATTTTTGACCATTTTCTCTACATAAAACAAGCTTCATGAAATCAGGTTTATTCCTTTCCCATGCAACAATCCAGTACATGTACCCTATGAACCTGAAATAAAAGTTAGAAAGAAAAAAAAAACCACAGAAAAAAAGTTTTAAAAGCATACTTCAAGGTGATTTTTAAAATTTATTTCTTGTAGAGCTTCAACTGTGAGGTGGCAAAAAGTGCATCACCCAGTTGTTCAAGAAGCATAGTTTGCATCCTAGTGATGTTTCCTGAGCTTTTCACTGCTTTGGGCACATTCCTTAACCTCCTGCAGGTTGCTTCCCTATCTATAAAACCAGGGATATGAACACAACTGCTCAGGTTTGTCCTGAGTGCTAAATTTGAAGATGGATGGATACATTAACTCATTGTATGTGTATGTTATGTCTGAGATTGTCTACAACTCTCTTCTGTTAATTTGTTACATTTGTTATATAAATAATAAATCAAATCTCTTACTGAAAAATAAAGTAAAATAAAAGTTAAAAATTAACGAATTAATCATTAACTAGGAGTAACATTAGGAAACTCCACACTATCTTTCCATCGGTCTTTTTGTTTTAATTGCTATTGTAAAGTCCAGAGTTGCTTCCTCACCCAACTACACCCTTTACTGTACCCTTTACCTATTTTTACTCTTAAACAAGTCCTTGTCACGCACAACCAAACATTTTCATCATTTTCATCCACACTTATTTTAAATTCACATTTTAAAAACAAAGAATGTTTGAGGATGTTACTTTTTCTAAAATATATTTTGCAATATGGTAATGTCTCCATCTGTTCAGGCTGCTGTGACAAAATACCTTAGACTGAGTAATTTATAAACCATATAAATTTATTGTTCACAGTTCTGGAAGCTGGGAAGTTCAAAATCAAGTTGTCAGCAAATGCAATGTTTGGTTAGGGTTTGTATCTCATAGATGATACCTTCTATGTGTCCTTACATTGTGAAAGGGGCAAACCAGCTCTCCAGGGTCTCTCTTACAAGGGTGCACATCCCATTAATGAAAGCTCCACCCTCATGACCTAATCACATCCCAAAGGCCCCACCTCTTAATGCTTAGCACTGGCGATTAGGTATCAACATATGAATTTGGAGAGGAACATAAACATTCATACCATAGCAGGTAACAAAGAATTTTTTTTTGTACTTTAAGTTCTGGGATACATGTGTTGATCTTACAGGATTGTTACATAGGTATACACATGCCATGCTGGTTTGCTGCCTCCATCACCCGTCATCTACATTAGGTATTTCTCCTAATGTTATCCCTCCCCAACCTCCCCACCCCCTGCTACTGCTCCCCTAGTCCCCCAGCCCTTGACAGACCCGAGTGTGTGATGTTCCCCTCCTTGTGCCCATGTGCTCTCATTGTTCAACACCCACTTATGAGTGAGAATATGCAGTGTTTGGTTTTCTGTTCTTGTGTCAGTTTGCTGAGAATGATGGTTTCCAGATTCATCCATGTCCCTGCAAAGGACATGAGCTCATCCTTTTTTATGGCTGCATAGTATTCCATGGTGTATATGTGCCGCATTTTCTTTATCCAGTCTATGCATGATGGACATTTGGGTTGGTTCCAAGTCTTTACTACTGTGAACAGTGCCACAGTGAACATATTTGTGCATGTGTCTTTATAATAGAATGACTTATAATCCTTTGGGTGTATACTCAGTAATGGGATTGCTGGGTCAAATGATATTTCTATTTCTAGATCCTTGAGGAATCACGACACTGTCTTCCACAATGGTTGCACTAATTTACACTCCCACCAACAGTGTAAAAGCATTTCTATTTCTCCACATCCTCTTGAACATCTGTTGTCTCCAGATTTTTTAATGATCACCATTCTAACTAGCGTGAGATGGTATCTCAGTGTGGTTTTGATTTGCATTTCTCTAATGACCGGTGATGATGAGCATTTTTTCATATGTTTTTTGGCCACATAACTGTCTTCTTTTGAAAAGTGCCTGTTCATATCCTTTGCCCACTTTTTGATGGGGTTGCTTTTTTCTTGTAAATTTGTTTTAGTTCTTTGTAGATTCTGGATGTTAGCTCTTTGTTAGATGGGTAGCTTGCAAAAATTTTTTCCCATTTTGTTGGTTGCCAGTTCACTCTAATGATTGTTTCTTTTGCTGTGCAGAAGCTCTTAAGTTTAATTAGATCCCATTTGTCTATTTTGGCTTTTGTTGTCATTGCTTTTAACCACTAAGAAAGTGGTTGTAGTTACTAAGTTGAACCACTTTATTTTTAAACGTTAGAGAATAATTTCTATGGCAGAGGAACACATTAGGGAGTTATAGTGTCATTGATGCCCTTTCTGTAAGGAATCAATTCATTTTCCTTCACCTTGGGATTCCCAGCTGCTGTCTTTGATGCCACTAAGCTGCTATGACCACTTTCCTCTTGACAAGCTCCTCCAGTCTGTGATGACTGCTCAGATGTCTCCTCCAAGTGCTTCTCTCCTCTATTATCAAGATTACTGTGAAGCTAAAAGGTTAAATATCAGAGACTCTCCTTTGCATGAGCCCCATTGAAACCCTGTACCTAATTTTATATTTATAGTTTCTGCAGTCTTTTCCTTAAAATCTCCCCCAATACCTCTGCGACTCCTATACACACATCAAATTGTGTAGGCTTCAGGCCCCACAAACCAGATCTGCCCCTCTTGTGCTCCAAAGAACTTTGTAGAGCCAAAACAGCTTATCACACATTATCATAGACATTTATTTATATGTAGATTGTATTTACAGAGTATGACCTCCTGGAGCACAGGATCATGTCATATTATCTTTCTATCATGAGCATATAACATAGATTGCATAGTAGTCACTCAATAGGCTTCTGTGGAAATGATTTGTTGAGAAAAGCATGGGTTCCACAGTTCCATGACCCCATTGCACTATTTTCTCAGCCTATAACAAAGGGCTGCTCATTTCCTTTCTGCAGCTATTGAAAAGGTTTCTTTTGGTTCATAACCAGCTTAGGAAAGAGGAATTACATTTTTCATTCCACTGTTTCCAAGTCTAAGTTAAACCGGTTACATACTAAAACAGAGCCTAGAGTTATGGAAAGAGGGATACATTTTTATCTTTAAATCTGGATAAATCACCTATTTGTATTGCCATAGAGAGATCATTTCCATCTGTAAGCTTCAGTTTTCTTATTTATACAAACAAACAAGCAAGCAAACAAACCAAAGATAAGGAGAGCCCTGAGGGAAGAGCAACTTTTGACCTGGTAGTGTCAAAGCTATTTGGTAATTGGATGAAACTGTATATATGAAAGTCTTGACATGACAGGAATGCAAATTGTTAAAATTACTTTGGAAAGTTGGGGGCTAATTTTATTTATATAACTTTGTTTACACATAAACATAGGTTAGAATTACTCTTTAGTTAAATGATTATTATCCCCCAGGTTCACAAATTTAAACTTCAGAATCATGAAGTGATTCAAAGATCAAAAGAAAAAATACATAAATAAACTCATAATTAAAATGTCATAATAATAAAGTTCACTTGCTACTTTTGATTTTTTAGGGTTTAGAAACAAACAACTTGCTCAGCATGTTTTGGCAGAACTTCTTTTTAAAAAACAAGAAGGTTAACTACCAAATTATGAGGACAGCAAATGGAAAAAAACAACCGTAATGCTGCTAAATAAAGATATGAACACAAATTCTATATTGGAAATCAAACTAGTACATTTTAAATGGGAGGTTGTGTAGGGTTGTTGTTGTTGGGTTTTTTTTTTAACTTTCTTCTTATATTGGATAATTTTTCCAAAAGTCTTATTATACTTAAAAAGGAGTTCCATTTTTTGGTTCTTTCCCTCCAAGGCATGAGCATTAAAAAAAAAAAAAAAAAAAAAAAGAGAGAGAGAGAGAAAACCCTATGACGTCTATTGACAGAGAAATAAATATGTTCTTCTATTTTAGTCATATTTAAATACATGTGGTACATTAAGGTGTGCTTAGCACTAAAAATACATCTTCCATGTTAAGAAATTGTATCCTTAGGTATAACATATAAGAATGTAGTAAGAAACTTTGAGCTACATAGTGTATGTGAATTAACATTCCAGGGCTATATACTTTTTAACAGAGGACATAATTTGGATGATTTGCCCACCAACTAGGGAGAAACATAAAGAAAGCCAGCCCCTGTCTGTGTGAAGGAGACAGATAGCTCTTCTAAATAATTCAGGTCTGAAGGATTTACCTCAAGACTATCCCAGAGTTTTACCAGTTTTAGTGGAATCTGATTGGAAAATCCAGTGCTAACACCACCACACACTGTAGTATTACTGGAATCAGTTTATTTAAAAAAAAAAAAAAATCCCTTTTCTCACCAGGCAGATTGGCAGTTTTCAAAAGATTTTACTGAAGGAAACAAATTGAAATAAAGAAAATAATTAAAATAAAAACAACAGCTTACAGAACACTGAATTACTACCCGAAGATAATTTAAAAGTTTCTTCAGTCTTTCTAGCTGGCACCAGACAAGTGAATCGAGTTCTGTCACTCATTGACTTGGCTTGGTTGAAACGCAATAACACTGAGACTACCAAAGGAAACTGTTTCAGGAGCTGGTGTCAATCACACACTCTCAGAAGCTACCTCTGGGATGGCTTTAAACATATGAGCACATTGCTTTTACACTCTAATTCCAGGACTGAGTGTATTTTTCCACAGAGCTTCCTCAGCTCCCTTTGAAATGAAGGATATTTCCACTCCTGGTCTATAGATTCCTCCCTTGAGCTTCAAATCATTCTGCACTGAACCTCTAACACCTCTAATTTTCATGTCTCCATGCAGCCTTTCTTATTCCTTGGGCCCCTCATCTGCTACATTTCTTGCTGTTTGTTGGCTTGTTCAAAACATGTTCCTTAACTAGTATTTCCCAAATTATTAGAATGTAAAAACAAAAATAGTTTAATGAAAAAAAGGAGTTCAGGGTAAAATAATTTGGAGAAACTGAGTTAGTCAAAGTCAAACACGTCTCCAATATTGCGTTTCTTAGGTTTGAAGCATATAATGTTGGCCAGGAGCAGTGGTTCATGCCTGTCATCCCAGCACTTTTGGGAGGCCGATATGGGCAGATCTCTTGAGGTCAGGAGTTCTTGACCAGACTGTTCAACACGGTGAAATCCTGTGTCTACTAAAAATACAAGAACTATCTGGGCGTAGTGGTGCATGCCTGTAATTCCAGCTACTCAGGAGGCTGAAGCACAAGAATTACTTAAACCTGAGAGGGAGATGTTGCAGTGAGCCAAGATAGTGCCACTACACTCCAGCCTGGGCCATCTCAAAACAAACAAACAAAACTAATGTTTATATCCAAGGTGGAGATAAAGTGTGGAGCATTTCCCAGAATTATTTTGTTGTAGCACGTTTTATTTCTCAATGGAGAATACTTTGACAAATGATGCTCTAGATAGATGTTAAGTAAATTAATTCTTCACATGTACAAAGCAAAACTTTTTCTCTCTATATTCACTGTTAACATCCAGGCTTCATTTGCCAGCTCCTGTTTGTAGCCATTGCATTGATGTGGGCGGATAGAGAGTGTGAGTGGTGAACTAAGGGACTGGACACGATTTTTCAAGAACCCTGACTTGGACTCTTACCTACTAATTTTGTGGGATATTTAAAGACTGCCTTTTAAGACTCCTATTCCCTCTAAGAATTTCTGCTGAGTTCTGCAGACCCTCAAATGCTTGTGTTCTGTACTCTTGTACTGATAATAGAAGACCTGTGGACCTTGAATGCCATATATATTCAAGCTCTTGTATATTTTGCTTGTAAGATATTCCATGTGGCCCTGTACAGAAAAATGGTGCTATACAATTTTAATTAAATAGCTAGTCAGCTTAATAATGAAAATATGCAATAATAATAATACCATAGAGACTTTATAAGCAAAATTACTCTATTTTAAAATTTTGCCTCCACAGATTCTAAAAATTAAACAAAATAAAGTATGTTAATTGTGAAACATAATGCCTGCTACATAGTGACTGAATAAATGGTAAGGACTCTTCATCTCTGACCAAGTCTTGATGGTCTAACTTGTTTTAGTCAACACATGTTCTCTGGCCATGGCTAATTGAAATACTTTGCTCAAGCTAAACCAAATAGATTTCCATTTTTGTGCCCAACAACAAGTGAGAGACAGTAACTTCTTTTAAGGAAAGGGAAATAAAAACCTCAATCCATCTCAGCATCAATTTAAAGAGACACAAAGGCCCTTTCCTGTAGAATATGTCTGAACCTAGGACATCTGAATACCTGTTCTATAACCTTGTTAATTTTGTTTTAATCATGAAGGGATTACTTTATTATTTTAGCTTTGCAATCCCTTTTGAGCCAATTTAGGAACTTCCTATGTTTTCCTATTTTGAGTCAATTTGGTTCAATTTAGTGTGTACGTAGTGCCAAGTAGGTAGGTTATTATTCCAACTCTGTGGAGCTTATAATCTCATTGGAGGCAAAAGAGTGAGTATAAAATAATGACCATATAAACTGGAGTATGTTATATGCGGTACAGAAGAAAAGCTAAGGTAACTTTGAGAAAAGAATTTTGTATAGTGTGATGGAAAAGAATAAAGATACTGAATTGTGGTAGCAAGTAGGATAGTCTCAAAGAATAAATAAGATTTTAACAAACAGAAAAAATGAAGATTCCCCAGACGTGAAAAACAAAAGAAAAGGAGCTTAAGCAGATATAAAAATATGCAGAAGAGACAAACATACTTAGATAACAACCTTAAGAGTAGTTAACAACCCAGAGTACAGTAACATCAAGAACAAAAGAACATATTAAAAACAAAACCCTGGAGTATGTCTTTAGAGAACAGCATCAGTTCTAAAGTTTGGAAATTACAGTGTCAGTGAAAACCAAGCGGAGAGTTTAAAGATGCAACGACAGATTGCAAGTTCAGATGCTTCTGAGACGTTGAGAAGGACTAGGGTTGAGAAAATGCCTTTTTGATTTGGTGATGGGGTGGCTTCCAGAGATATAAGAAAATATAATTTCTGCAGAAAAGTAAAGAAGCGTAGGAACCATGTTACAAGGGATTGTTTAGAAATTGGAGAGTGAAAACATACTAGAAAGCTATGTAATTAACTTGCTGCATAATTTGGTGTTAAAAGGAAAGACAGCCCTAGTACCTTGGGGAGTTGGCAGATTGAAGGGCTTAGATTTTTCCAAACATGAATGAGAGGATGGATAGCATTATATAGAAGAAAATGCAAACCAGAGAATTTACGCTCTGTGAATCAAAGACCCAGTTAGGAAGAGAGAGAATAAAGAGCTCTAAGGAGAGAATCACCCGCAAGGAGAAGGACAATGACTTAAAAGACAGAGGGTTAGAGAGAGAGAGAGGATTAGGAGAGGCAGAGACAAAGGTAGAGATGAAAACAGAAGGTGAAGTCACCTGCTTTAAGTAGAGGTAATATTGGTATCTTGAAGATAATGGAACTGATTATAAGAGTAGCTACCTATGAAAAATATGCCTAGAACTATTATTGGAGGCAAATTCATAAGGGTCTGCAGCAAACTCAATTTTTGCCTCCTCAGAAGAAAGAATTTGACTGAGGGGCATAAGGCAGAAGGAAAGAATGAGGCCAGTTTTAGAGCAGGAGTAAAAGTTTATTAAACAGCTCTAGAGGGGAAACCAAAGGAAAGGAAAGGACACTTGGAAGAGAGCCAAGTGGGCAACTTGAAATACTAGTGCATGATTTGATCTTTTGATTCATGGTTTTATGCACTGGCATACTTCCAGGGTCTCGCACCCTTTCTCCTGGATTCTTCCCTTGGGGTGAGCTGTCCATATGTGTAACAGCCTGCTAGCACTTGGGAGTGAGCACGCACAGTGCGTTTACTGGATCTGCATGCATGCTCACTTGAGGCATCCTTCCTTTACCAGTTGAATGCTCCTAGAAGGTCATTTATCAGTAAAAACTCTGCCATTTTGCCTCTTAATGCCCATGCTGGAGCTCACTGCCCAACTCCTAAGATCTTATCATCAGTTTCAGGTTTTTTCTATCTATAGGGAGAATGCCTTTCTCTAGTGCTGGCTGCAACCAATTATTATTTTCAAGAGATAGTTAATCTAAATTATTATTTTAGAGAGATAGTTAATCACCTGACCATCACCTGATGGTTTAAGTTCCTTGTAGATTCTAGATATGAGACCTTTGTCAGATAGGTAGATTGCAAAACTTTTCTCCCATTCTATACATTGCCAGTTCACTCTGATGATAGTTTCTCTTGCTGTGCAGAAGCTCTTTAGTTTAATTAGATCCCATTTGTCAATTTTGGCCTTTGTCGCAATTGCTTTTGGTGTTTTAGTCATGAAGTCTTTGCCCATGTCTATATTCTTGAATGGTATTGCCTAGGTTTTCTTCTGGGGCTTTTATGGTTTTGGGTTTTACATTCAAGCCTTTAATCCACCTAAAGTTAATTTTTGAATAAGGTGTAAGGAAGGGTTCCAGTTTCAGTTTTCTGCATATGGCTAGCCAGTTTTCCCACCACCATTTATTAAATATGGAATCCTTTCCTCATTGCTTGTTTTTGTTCAGGTTTGTCAAAGATCAGCTGGCTGTAGACGTGTGGTGTCATTTCTTAGGTTTCTGCTGTGTTCCATTGGTCTATATCTCTGTTTTGGTACCAGTACCATGTTACAATGTTAACTCTTCAGCAACTTTTGTTTTTGGTGAAGAACCTGAGAAGTTAGTGATTTTTCCTTTGTTTCATGAAACCTTGGAATTAGACAAAAATCATTTTCCTTCTGTTAGGAAGTTATGGTTTGCATTGCATATTGCTGTGTGAGTCCTGTGAAAGGGCAGACAAAGAGGTTATCTGCATACTGTAGAAATTATTCCCCCTCAGGAGATTGCTCGGTTAGATTTTTGCTAGCGCATGTCTTAATAAGTGTGAGCTATTTCTAAACCCCTGAGGTAGAAGCATCCAGGTTGAAGACATTGGTTAACAATTTAGGTAGATTTTTGGGAGAAACAGGGGTATTAGAAAGAAAAATGAATTCAGAGTCTAGGTAAATATTAAGTGAGCACCCATCTTATCTTGGAAAGTATATTTTTGTCCCAAAGAGGTGTGGAGTATTGAGACATTACCAGAGACTGTGGGAGAATGGTTAATTGGTCCCTTAAGTAATATAAAGGGGAGGGAATTTTTTCTTTTAGAAGGAGGGAATGCCATCTTCCCAGATTACCCAACAGGATTTGGAGGAGAGTTGCTCCGAGAAGATTAGCACAGAGTAGGCAGCTTTCCAACCAAAAAGAGAAATTTGCAACTTGCTGCCTCCAAAGTTGCCCATTGGCTGTGTCCTGTTGATGACAGTGTCTGATTTGGAAGCCAGCTAGAGCTGAGAGTCCTTCAGCTCAAGGCTATCAGGGGTTGGGATTCTGTCCCAGGGTCCCTTGAGCCCTCAAGGTAGTCTCTTTCCTAGTGGCTGAGCTTCTAGCAGAGAGGACGAGCCATGTGGGGCTTTTTCCCATTTATCCCATTGGGCAGTTTGCCTTCCAGTGGCCTGGCTTTCCACACCAATGGCAGTTACCTGGAGGAGTGTCCTTAGGGTAACGTGGAGGGGGCTGGTAGGCTTGCAGACCAGCCAGTAGTTGAGCCTGTCTCCTTTTCCTGTGTTTCTCCTTTTTCTTAGCCCTGTCCTCCTGCTCTTGGCTATAAAAGATGGAGGAGGCTAATCTGAAGACCTCCTGCACAGGGGCACTGGGTTCCAAGGCTAACTTTTGTCATTTCCTCTCAGTTTATTTTTAAACCAAACAGTATTACAAAAATAAACTAGATTTTTGTTCTAAAATTTGGAGGAATCAAACTTTTCCCAGTTTTGGAGGATGCATCTGAGGGCCATGTCCTGTGGTATATGAAGATGTAATTACCCATCTGCAAACAGAGAACAGAGGAGATAAAAAGGAAAAAGAAAGCATTCTTTTATCTTTCTTATTATCCTGAATGGGGCATCCCCCAACATCCTTTGGGTTCAAGAATGAACCAGTCTTACCTTGTACCCTTGGTCCCATCTTGTCTCAGTTACCCACTTGAGAATGGAGGAGATACCAGAGTGAACAGTGGACCCCCTGTTCATCCTTGGGGTTCTAAAATGAACTGGTCTTACCACATACCCCTAACCTTTCATCTCCATTCTAGTGGTGTCATCTGTTAGCCTGGGACCACCTTTCTTCTCTGTCCTAAAAGTCTCTTGCACATGCAGCCTTAGGCCGACCTATATCCTTGTTTCCATGAACTTATAGTGACTCTCACTCAGAGCATTCTAGCAACAAAATTATTATCTCTTTTTTCAGACTCCCATTTCCCCATGTTCTTTAAGTAGACGAGAAGCCTGTTTGTCCGCTAACTGCTGCAAGGAGGCTAGACTTCCCTTCCCGCTCCCTTTAAATATGACCTTGAAGATCTTGATGCCTACTGAGAAGGGCATAGAAGTAATTAAAGAAATGGAGGCTGCAGAAGGAAGTGGGAGGAGGTAAGAGGAATGCTCACGAAAGCCTTTATATGCTTGCAAAAATAGCAGCCCATGGATTCAAAAGGGCAAGGTTTATTTGCCCTTTTGATACAAAGTAGTAACCTCCTGAGGACTTGGGGCTTAGAGTAAGAACTCACAAATGACAAAGGAAGAATTTCCCCCACTTCCAAGGGGTGGTCCCAAAGGACTATGAATCTTTTCTTTTTGGAGGAAGGGGATGCCATTTGCCCTCCTATTAATAGGTGGAAAAACACAGCACTTTGAAAAAAGAACTTCCAACTTCCTTTGCAGAGGCAAGCAATCTTACAAGGTAAGTTGATAAACTACATGAATGTATACAAAAAATGATTAAGTCACCATATTCAGGTTAGTTGTTTTACTTTATGCAAATATTGTAAATTTTTCCATAAAGTTGGCGTCTTTAACTAGACTTTAAATTAATTCTTACAGTTAAAGTCTTTATTTGGGGGAAGAATTTTTAAATTTATATTTGTTTAGTGTGCATTTCTCTATGCACATTTTCATTTTTAACAGATCAAAAGAGTGTATTCTGATGGAAATAGGAAATAGATCCTTTTGTCTATAAAATAAACATTGACTATAAAATAAAAATCAAGACCAATATAAGTGGTATTGAATTTTTCTGAATTGGCTAGATTGGTCACTTTGATATTCTAGCTAAAATGTAATTGAGGTCAAATGGCATCACTGAAAAACATAGAAATAAAGGCTTCTCTTTCTTCTTAATTTATCAAATGCATATTAGATAAACTTTCAATAAACCTACAAATCTATCTTAAGCGTATTTTTTAAAACTCAAATTTTAAAAATTCCACATACACCTATCCAGGGGGTCAACACCACAAGCATTTGCTTTTTCTCTTTGAGTGGTCCCAGCAGTCGTCAGAATGATGAACTCATCAGAATGGCAGGAAATACAGATGAAAACAATTCTTTTGTAATCACATTAAAGTGAGTTTGAATATGAGGCTCAACACAAACAAGTTATTAAACTTCTAAACTTCATTTTATTTGTAAAAGTATCTATGGGTTCTGTGAAAGATAACAAAGTAAGGCAGAAAATGCTAGCATTATGTCTACTACATAATAACTCTAAAAATCTTAGCAATCACCACCACCACCATCATCATTATCATCATTACCTTTGTCAATATTTTTATTATTTTCAGTGTGAGAGGAGAATACCTGGTACCTAAAAAGCTACAAAAGCAAAAGCTCCATGACTTTCATAAAGTAATCTTTTTCAGGTGTAGATTCTTCACCAATAACTTTTTAGAGATTTGTTTTTGAATGCTACTTTCTATTTTACTAATATCTAAACTTCCATGTTGAGTGTGAATGTGAATCTAGTCACTAGTCAATGTACGCTGGGTAATGCCATAATTCATAAGACATGGCTAATGAGCTGAATTTATAAGAGAAAAATGGATTAAACTGAGAGCACAGATATGTAAAACAAAAGATCACATTGAAGAATAGATATAAACAGAGGTACATGTACAGTTGAGCATGCTGTACCTTGCAAAATCCTGGTTGTGCATCTTATTTCACGTAGTCTTCTGTGTGGATTGTTGAGAAATGTTAGGTTTATCAATATTGAGAAATGCTGAGTGCATGATAGAATATATTGTTTGTTAGGAAGAACGATGGCAAGGAAAACCTAGCTGCTCCCGCCACCAAGAAGAAAGGTAATTCGACATTCTGAAGTGGCAGGACAATATATAAATATCATATACCAGTTAAAACAATTCTTTAAGATATCTGACCCTGGCCCCGTGGCTCCCTTCTGGAGAATACTTTTGGTTTGTCTGTGATCAGTGGTAAGCAGGCACCAGCTGCCTACTTGACATATTTTGTGTTTTGAGAAAATACCAAACATCTGTTTGTTAATAGTGATCACCTGTTCAGAGAGAATAAATGCTTGGGTCAGAGTCTGCTTGAGGCTTTCAGCCTGGAATGCTGTCAGCCCCTGAGGCTCCCAGCTCAGAAGGCTGCTGGCCCCTTGGATAGTCCCACTTTGTTGTTCAGAGTGTCTGCCTCTCAGTTCCTTCAGCACTGCCTGGGTGGGTGGTCTCTATGGCCGAGCTGCCGCTTAGTAGTGAATACTTAGACTTGCAGTTGTGTAAGGTACAGACTGAGAGGCTGTGGATGATATTCCCGGAGAAGTTGGCCAAAAGTGACACAGGAGTGTTGAGGACGATGAAGATCCCAAAATACGGATTCTACATTGGACCTGAATACCACCCTCAATCCCCAAAAAGTTGAGATTACGATTGATTAGGGAAATGTTCATTGAAATAGTTATAAGATGTTACAAGGTAAAGTGAAAAGAGAACTCTAGTTTGGGAGTCTAACAGTTATCATGAGTTTGCGTCACATGGTAGCTGTGTAACATCAGGTCACCATGAAAAGCTTGGTTTAATAACAGCACACCAACACAGAGCTCCCCATCATTTTAGTGCCTTCTTTTTAAATTTGAACAAATAATCTCTTTAAATTTGAATGATTAGTCAACATTTGAAGAAAGCCTCTAATATGAAAGAGGGAAAGACAGATTAAAAAAACAGCAAAACAAAACAAAATCACAGAAATGGGAACCAAGAGGAAAAAATAGAGTAGAATAAAACTATAAAGAATATAATTAATATTCTCAGAAATATGAGAGGATCTCTTTATATAACAAGAATACAATGCAATAGAAAGAAAAAATATATAAGGAAAAAAGGATTTGTGTGTGTATAAATATATTTCTGCATGGTGCAGTGGTGTGACCCATAGTCCCAGCTACTCAGGAGGCTGGGGCAGGAGGATCATTTGAGTCCAAGAGTTCAGTGCCAGCCTAGGCAACATAATGAGACCACCTATTTAAAGATAGATAGATAGATAGATAGATAGATAGATAGATAGATAGATAGTTATAATGGAGCGAGCATAGAAAGTCAACACCAAGACAAAAGTATGCCAAATTGCAGGG
>CAUYLG010018442.1:0-21329 GCA_963573385.1 Cacajao melanocephalus
AGTTGTACTTCTTAACACTTTAACTCTATTTAGATCAGAAGAAATCTGAATGTCTAAGGCCAGGCACACTGTCTCACCCCTGTAATTCCAGCACTTTGGGAGGCTGAGGCAGGCAGATCACTTGAGGTCAGGAGTTTGAGACCAGCCTGGCCAACATGGTGAAACCCTGTCTCTACTAAAAATACAAAAATTAGCCGGGTGTGGTGGTGCACGCTTGTAATCCCAGCTACTTGGGAGGCTGAGGTGGGAGGATCACTTCAACCTGGGAGGAGGTGATTGCAGTGAGTCAGGATATCGCCACTGCATTCCAGCCTGGGTGACAGAGTGAGACTGTCTCAAGAAAGGAAAAGAAAAGAAATGAAACTTGGATGTCTAGGGTGGAAATGCTTGTTGTTCAGATGTAGTTAATTAGCAAATGATGAAATATGTAAAATATTCTATTTCTATAGTTGTTAAATGAAGATTTATCTAATATCCCCCAATAAGTATTTATTAATGTATTACATATAATTTATTATTGTATATTTTGTTACTATATATCATTTTGTATATTATTGTTTTATATAGTGAAAAACAAATTTATTCAAATTATCAACATATGTTATAAAATAGTGTTGCTATCTGTAAGTATTGTTTTGAGGGACTCAGGATCACCTTTAAGCTTGCTGATTTGCTAGAAGGATTTCCTAAGACCCAGTAGCAGGTTATAATTACTGTTATGATTCATCACAGCAAAAGGTGTAGAGCAAGAACAACAGGGAAAAAAATGTGCAGAGTGTTTAGAAAGATCAGGCAAAGACTTCCAAGTCCTCTGTCTGGGATTGCACAGAATTTGTTTTTTCTCCGGCTTATTAACCTCAGAGACATGTGCAGTCTTTTCCCAGAGAAGCCTGATTGAGTCTTAGGGTCTGAGGTTTTTTAGAGGTCTGGTCACATAGTGACATTTTTCTACATAACTGGCCATGGCATTGGAAACTCAGGATCCCAGCAGTGAAATGTGCATCATCAATCTTCATATTTATGCAAAGCAATCCTGATGAACCAATATAGCACAGTTCACTGTTCAGAGTGTATATAAGAGAATTAATTGTTAACATGACCTTCCAAGGGCAACACTCCTGTGTGACATGGTAAAAGCCCCATAAAACTGCATACCTCAACCGTACCTTGGCTTTTTGTTTAAACTGCTCTCTGTAACCCATAATGTGACAGGCAAGCAGTCCAAACCCAGGCCATCTTGGCCCCTGCAACTTGTAATTTCCACCCTACCCAGACAATGTGTAAACAAATGCTTCTCTTGACTTTTGTTAACCGCATAAGTAACAATCAGAGTGTCAAAAGTCCCCTGGCCCTTGGAATGTCTGAAGCTCCTCACCCCCCGCCCCCGCCCCTCACTCTCTTCTCCGCCCAGAAGGTGATTTACAGAATTCACTAGCCCTTGGAATGTCTGAAGCTCCTCACCCCCACCCCCGCCCATCACACTCACCCTGAGGTGGTTTTAGGGGTATAAAAGGTCTTGACGCCCTGCTTTTCGGGGCCACGGGTTGGAGAGACGTGAGTCCTCCGTGGTCGCTGGCAATAAAGACCCTGCAATTTGGCCTACTTTTGTCTTGGTGTTGACTTTCCATGCTCAGTTCAGTACAACACATTCAGGGCAGGCATGGTGGCTCACACCTGTAATCCCAGCACTTTGGGAGGCTAAAGTGGGAGCATTGCTTGATCCCAGGAGAGCAGCCTGGGTAGCAAAGTGAGACCTTGTCTTGACAAAAATTCAAAAAATTAGCCAGGCATGGTGGCATGTGCCTGTAGTTCCAGCATTTCAGGAGGCTTAGGCAGGAGGAAACCGAGCCTAGGAAACCGAGACTGCAGTGAGCTCTGTTTGTGACATTGCACTGTAGCCTGGGCAACAAGAGTAAGACTATAAAAAAAGAAAGAAGAGAAAGGAAGGGGAGGGGAGGGAAGGGAGGGAAGGGGAAGGGAGAAAGAAAATCCATTTGAATATTGTGATGGCTAAGTACATGTAAATCTTTGTTTTTTTGTGTGTAAAGTGTCTCTGACAAATGTTTCATCTGAAATTAATACCCTAAATTATCTTTAAAGACAGTCAAACTGTGAATTAGTAAAATAATGTAGAAATGTAAAAAAAAAATTCCGTTTTTCAAAATGGAATTTGCAAAAGGTTTTTCACAAATATTTTGTGTTAAAACAGCAATTTACTGAATAAAATGGGATTAGAACATAGATGTTTATAAAATTTCCAGCATCCACTTTCAATGGAACTGAAATTCTTAAAAATGACAGACTTCAACTAAAGAGACAATTGTTTAGCCTCTGTTTTAGTCATATATATTTTCAAGAGAATATTTTTACATTTACATGTTTATTTATAGAAATGTATATTTGTCCATAAAAGGAATATGATGTTTATTTTACACTATTCTACAATATAGTATTTGTTAACTCTAGTAACATTATTTATTGGTGTAAAGTAAGTATGATTGGAAGTCCCATTATTTTTAGTGTGAAAACTGTTGGGCAAAATCTAGGTTTAGATCACAACTAATTTTGCTTAATACTAAGTAACATCTTTAGGTCACATAAACCCACTAAAATTGATTGTTGAATGAGATAAAAGTATTTTGTTTTTATTTCACTTGGTTTTTTGTGCATCAAACAATGCCAATACAAATGAAAATTGTTTTCCTTACTAGAAATTAAATACACAATACACATGCTAAATTTAGTTTAATCGGTGATGGAGTTCAGGACACACTACCCCAAAATATGGCACATTGGCATGTGAGAAAACCGCAGAAGCAAGAAGGTCGCTCTCAGCTTCTGCTCATCCTTTCTCTCCTGAAGCAGATTATAAAATGTGGGAAGGTCATTCTCTGACTTTCTCACCCTTCACCTTTGAAACGGATCATAACAATGATACAGGAATTAAGAAGGAATTACTTAGGCAAACAGCAAGGGCATTGGAGTCCTTCATAATGCTTTTCTTTTTAATGAAACGCAGTTCCAAATTATTTTTCTTTCTAACAAAGAGCAGCCTATAAAATTGAGCTGCAGACTTAGATAAAGGCAGTTGTGCCAGTCATGTTCAAGCAGTCATGTTCAACCAATCATGTTCAAGATGGCAGCTCCAACTTTCCTTCTCTTTGTCAGCCATGTGTAGAGTAAGAAGCAGCCAAGATGTCACTGATCAATTGGAAAGCCCATTGCATAATAAGATTAGGGTGGGTGACCAGGCTTCCCCAGGCACTATGTAGATCTCATACCTGATTGAACCAATCTGTGAGCCCTATGTAAATCAGACACTGCCTTCTCCAGTCTGCCTATAAAATCTGCTGAAATCTGCCACCACCAACCTTTCTGGACATCTCTCTCTTGCAACGAGCTGCTTTCCTCTCTCCTTTGTTCTGTCTATTAAACTTTCCATTCCTTAACCCACCCACATATGTCCATGTCCTGAATTATTTCTTGGCATGGGACAACGAACCCCAGGGTATGTACCCAGGACAGCATAGCAGTTTCAACACCCTCCTTTGAACACTGCACTCTCCATACCCAGAGGAAAGCCATATCCTGATCCCTGCAGACACAAGTACACAGAAAAATCTGAACGAACAGGACTTCCTAACTCCCATTACTGTGTTATCATAACATCATACTTCCTTTGTCCACTTATACTTCCACATGAGTGTCCACTCTTCATCAAACCTAGGCATAAAATTACACAATTTTTCCTGTTTCTTTGAGTCTTTATTTCCTTACGAAAGCTCCAGTATCGTATAAAGCTTACATTAAATGCATTTGTATGCTTTTCTCATCTTAATTTGTCTTCTTTTGTAGGAGCCTCAACCATGAACATTGCAATGGGTGAGGAAAAACACCTTTCTTCTTCTACAATCAATATACATTTGCTTAATATATCCTGTTTCAACAAGCAACATAGACACATACACATACAAATATTTTCATTAATTATAATTACTTCCAAAACATTGTTGGCAAGATCTATCCTAGTTATAAGCATCAAACAGAGAAATAAATTGGTATTTACTGCCAAAAAGGTTCCATTTGAAAGTGGCAGTGGCTCTTTTTCTCTCATGATGAAGGTCCTCTGATTTCTGTGTCTGTAAGTTGCAGTGAGGTCCAGGTAAAGCAAAGGAAGACTCTCTTATATAGTATAGATGTGTTTAAATCACACCATTTTATCTTTCTGTCCAAATCTTTTTCTTATGTATTTATTTTTTTCACTCACACCCAGTCTTTAATTTCAGTGCATGCTTCTAGTTCTAAAGTTGTTGATTGCCAAGAGATTTCCCACTGCATCCACATGACATGAACACAACCCTGACACCGCAGTGGATTCAGTTCTGGCATTGAACCTGGTCATCTATTTACGTGAATTAATTACTCCTAGGAATGTACTAATATTTTTCTGTACTCAAATCCATGCTAAGTTCATCTCAAATGTCAGAACTATTTTTTTATAATTTCAAACTTAAGGAGAGAAGTTAACTAAAATTACTTTTTTGTTATAAGATGAACATTCATCATCCCCTTTTGGGAAAATTAGAAATCTACCTCCTGAAGGGTGAAGGGGTGAGGTAAAATTTTACAGCCACAATATATTCCTGTAATATGTGTTTTGTAAGAGAATTTAAATACATTTTCAACCACATATGTTTTTCTGTTCGAATTTACTAAGAATTTTAAAACAACAGAATTATGGACTTTGTTTATATCCTGCCTTTCCCCCAGAGGCATATAAATACATCAGAAAATAACTAATAAGATTAAAAAATAGATTAGATATTTGGTGCACATAAAAATATGAGATAAAGCCAGAGGTAGTGTTAATATGCAAATCCTACAGTTATAAAACATTCTACACATTTGCTAAAATGGACAACAAATTTGAGTCTAAAATGTCTAACTGTCAAAGCAAAGATTCTTGGAGAGATTTAGAATATCCTAAGGGGCTAACAACAAACAGTTCCTCAAGAAAAAGCACAGCTCTCCTGATACTGAGACTGAAATAAATTTCTCCTGTGAGTGTCATAATTGAAGGATCTTAGAAGTGGTAGAAATATCAGTGTTCAGCCAGTCCAAGCACCTATTCAGTGCCTGTCTGTATTCATTCTACCCTGTCCTTTCTAGAAAACCATATCTCTACTTGAATGAGTCCATTGGCAGAAAGCTCAGCACTAATACGGCATTTTATTATTTAGCAGACAATTTCTAGTTTTTTTAAAAACAATGTATTCCATTTGTTTAGCCTCCTTTTATGTGTAATCCTCTGGTCATAATTCTAGTTCTCTGGAGCAAGGTAAAACAAGAGTACTCTTTATTCCACTTTTAAATAATTTAACAATTGCTGTCAATGCTTCCTTATTCATACATACATTTATTTTAAAATATGCATTGTGTTACTACAATTTATTAGGCACTATGCTATAAGTTCAGTGGATATAACTATGAATAATTAAAAACATAGCTCTCTAAGTTCCACAAGGTTTATAAAAGAAAACATTTTTTAACATATATGTGTATTCTTCAGTTTCTCCTATGGGTAAGTATCAAGTGTCTCCCTCTTCAGAGGTGCTCTTTATCCTCCACTGCCCTGCTCTGTGCCCCAGTAGCCTGACTCTAATGGACTATATTAATGGGTCCTTTGCCTTTGGAATTCTAAATAGTTGAGGTTCAGCCAGAGGTAAACAATAGAAAGGGGGAAAGACAGGTAAGTGATGTCATTTATTCCTTCAGTTAACTCCCCGTGAGGACACCATCAATTTCACCCATCAGCCAAAGGTTATAGCTTCTGTAAGGTACTTTTGTTTCCAGTATCTTATTTTTTTTTAATTTTATTTTTTCATAAGTTATTGGGGATTGGGGTACAGGTGGTATTTGGTTACATGAGTAATTTCTTTAGTGGTGATTAATGAGAACTTGGTGCACCCATCATCAAGCAGTATACACTGCACCATATTTGTAGTCTTTTATCCCTCCCACCCCCCACTCTTCTCCCCAAGTACCCAAAGTCCCTTGTATCATTCTTATGCCTTTGCATTCTCATAGCTTAGCTCTCACATATCAGTGAGAATATACAATGTTTGGCTTTCCATTCCTGAGTTACTTCACTTAGAGTAATAGTCTTTAATCTCATCCAAGTCATTGCGAATGCTGTTAATTCATTCCTTTTTATGGCTGAGTAGTATTCCATCATATACATATACCAGAGTTTCTTTATCCACTCGTTGACTGATGGACATTTGGGTTGGTTCCACAATTTTGCTATTGTGAATTGTGCTGCTATAAATATGCATGTGCAAATATGTTTTTTGAATAATGGCTTCTTTTCCTCTGGGTAGATGCCCAGTTGTGGGATGATCTCTGACAAAGCAAAAAAAAAAAAAAAAGTGAGGAAAGGACACCCTTTTCAACAAGTGGTGCTGGGATAATTGGCTAACCACATGTAGGAGAATGAACTGGATCCTCATCTCTCAACTATACAAAAATCAATTCAAGGTGGATTAAGGACATAAACCTAAGACCTGAAACTATAAAAATTCTAGAAGATAACATCAGAAAAACCCTTCTAGACATTGGCTTATGCAAGGATTTCATGACCCAAAACCCAAAAGCAATTGCAATAAAAACAAATAAATAGCTGGGACCTAATTAAACTAAAGAGCTTTTGCAGGACAAAAGGAACAGTCAGGAGGGTAAACAGACAACACATCAGGTGGGAGAAAATCTTTATTATCTATATATTTGACAAAGGACTAATATCCAGAATCTACAAGGAACTCGAACAAATCAGTAAGAAAAAAGCAATCAATCCCGTCAAAAAATAGGCTAAGGACATTAATAGACAATTCTCAAAAGAAGATATTCAAATGGCAACAAACATATGAAAAAAATACTCAACATCAGTAATGATGAGGGAAATGCAAATCAAAACCACAATACGATACCACCTTCTATAAAAATGGCCATAATCAAAGAATCAAAAGAAAGTAGATGTTGGCATGGATGCAACAATTGGGGAACACTTCTACACTAGTGATGGGAATGTAAACTTATAAGGCCACTACAGAAAACAGTGTAGAGATTCCTTAAAGAACTAAAAGTAGAACTACCATTTGTTACACGTCTTATAATCAGTTTCTCTTTCAGTTTGCCTAGGTTCTCCAATTCTTTCTAGTTCAATGGTACTGAACATTCCCAGTGGTTTTCTTTACCCTGAGCTTTACATATGTGTGTGTGTGTGTGTGTGTGTGTGTGTGTGTGTTTGTGTATTTTCTTGCATTTTAGGTTTTGGGGTACATGTGAAGAACATGCAAGATTGTTGCATAGGTACGTACATGGCAATGTGGTTTGCTGCCTTCCTCCCCATCACCTATATCTGTAATTTCTCCCCATGTTATCCCTCCCCAACTTCCCACCCCCCACTGTCCCTCCCCTACTTCCCCCTCGACAGACCCCAGTGTGTGATGCTCCCCTCCCTGTGTCCATTTGTTCTCATTGTTCAACATCCACCTATGAGTCAGAACATGCGGTGTTTGAATTTCTGTTCTTGTGTCAGTTTGCTAAGAATGATGGTTTCCAGGTTCATCCATGTCCCTACAAAGGCACAAACTCATCCTTTTTTATGGTGCATAGTATTCCATGGTGTATATGTGCCACATTTTCCCTGTCCAGTCTATCATCGATGGGCATTTGAGTTGGTTCCAAGTCTTTGCTATTGTAAACAGTGCTGCAATGAACTATCGTGTGCATGTGTCCTTATAGTAGAATGATTTATAATCCTTTGGATATATACCCAGTAATGGGATTGCTGGGTCAAATAGAATTTCTATTTCTAGGTCTTTGAGGAATCACCACACTGTCTTCCACAATGGTCGAACTAACTTACACTCCCACCAACAGTATAAAAGTGTTCCTGTTTCTCCACAGCATCTCCTGCATCTGTTGTCTCCAGATTTTTTAATGATCACCATTGTAACTGGCATGAGATGGTATCTCAATGTAGTTTTGATTTGCATTTCTCTAATGACCAGTGATTATGAACATTTTTTGATATGTTTGTTGGCCTCATGTGTCTTCTTTCATAAAGTGATTGTTCATATCCTTTGCCCACTTTTGAATGGGCTTTTTTTTTCCCTTGTAAATCTGTTTTAGTTCTTTGCAGATTCTGGATATTAGGCCTTTGTCAGATGGGTAGATTGCAAACATTTTTTCCCATTCTGTTGGTTGCCAATTCACTGTAATGATTATTTCTTTTGCTGTGCAGAAGCTCTGGAGTTTGATTAGATCTCATTTGTCTATTTTGGCTTTTGTTGCCATTGCTTTCGGTGTTTTAGTCATGAAGTCCTTGCCTATGCCTATATCCTAAGTGGTTTTGCCTAGATTTTCTTCTAGGGTTTTCTGTGGTGTTAGGTCTTATGTTTAAGTCTTTAATCCAACCCTGAGCATTTAAAAAAATTTATTTAACTAATAAAATTAATTCTTTTATTTTACTGTATTTGTTTCCTCTTAGAACTATGATAAGAATAATTTACCATAATGAAGTAATGCCAAGCATATAATAAATGTATCTAATAAATGTCAAAGAATGTTTTGGAACAAAACCCTGAAAGTTGATAATACAGCATTCACCTTACTCTAGGTCTCTTCATCCTTCCCCTTCTTCTCCTCCTTCCCCTCCTCTTCCTTCTTCATTTTTCTCTCTCTGTGTATTCACTCTTTCTCATACATAGAGAACCTTGGTGATTCTTGGGATTCAGATATTTGTGATTTATGAATTAATATAACATTTATTATGCAATTTTCTATGTGCTGCTAGACTCAGTAAATGTCACTTCTTATTGACATTAATAAATTATAGAAACAACTCAAATAGCTCAAAATTATATTAACATAAACAGTTGTGTAGTCATAAAAACAATAACCATTAAATCCTAGTATCTATTTTTCCAGGAATCCTTTGTCAAGGATATGATTAAAATGTGATGTCTAATGTGGTACAATAAATATATACTGAAAATATATATTGTTTCATTGTCTTCATTTTATTATAAATATATTTTGTAATTAGTTGCTGATCATTCTTATTTTGATATACTAGCATAAATGTAGCCAAACATGATTAAATTTAAAAAAAGGACATTTGAACTCAGACCACTTGTAATGCTTCTAATTGATTTCAGCTTTCTTTCATTCACTTGTAATAGGATACATTACTGAAGGAGACACTTCAGTTTTTTCCCTACAAATATCAAATTGCATTCTATTTGTTTAATCTTGACAAGTAATTCGATGGTTGCTGTACACGGCAAGTAACTTCTTTGTTATTAGTTTTTTCATAGTGGAATATCTGTGTTAGATGAAGATACATGTGATGAAATTATATTATAAGCCACATTAATGGGGATACTCCCATGTTCTATAAGAGCCAATGTTATATGCTATATACTCAGACTAGAATTTAGAATGTATTTTATATTCTGTAAATATTTTATAACTGATTCATTAATGGATGATAGATTTGTAAAATGATATCCACGCAGTGTGGAGGTTATTAAAAATATGGACTGCTCACTTGAAACAAATCGGGACTTAATGGTCTACCCTAGTTTCCCCTGTCACCTTAATAGTTTGGAAATGTACAACACACAGAAGGAGATTAATATTGTCTGAACTTTCAGGAAATCAATAATTGATGTCTAAAAGATAAAAGTCAAGGAGAATACTAATGTTGTTTTCACTAATCAAGTCAATGGGAAGTCAAGAATTACGGATGTAAATTTTAAGAATTAAAATATATTATCCATTTCCAAAACCTTTAATAGGATTATCCTCTATTTTACCATAGAAAACCCCTAAACTGAGAACATTTGTTTTTTGGATTGTCTGGTTGATACCAGAAGCAGCAGCCCCCTTGGCAGTCTGCTTTATGATGGTTTCATTACCATATATAGAGAAGGTGATTGCATTAATTCAGGAATAGCAAATAACTTTTGAATTAGAATAGGCAGTTTTGAATTAGAAGAGTTAGAATAAACAGTTACGTGAGCTGCTTGATTAGCCAAATCAGAAGTACTCAGGTATATCCACTTGTGAGATTCTCAGATGTACAGTGTCCTCTGAATACCTTTTATCCGTTTGAAGCAACTGCTCTGTACTTTATTGTCACATTAATAGCATCTGTTTAGGGATTTGTATATCCTCATCAGTCAAATCCATATTGATGATAATGTATGTGTCTTGATAAATCTGTCTTTTAAAAAATTGTTAGTAGGCTTCTGCTAGCATGGCCAGCACCTAACAACAGAACCCCTGCCTAGCCATAGTTTTTAGATTGGAAGCAGGCATAGATGTATCTCCTTGCATATGGAATTGATCTTGGTGCTTTAGCAATTTGTCTATCACATTGAGAAGTGGCTTCACATTTTAGACAAATTCAATCTGTCTTGTGGTATGGAGGCAAAGTTATATTTATTCTTTCTCCTAAGAAATGTAAGCATGTTATTTTTAGGTGGAGATTTTTTTATATGAGTTGCTTACCAGAGCCTTGGCATGTGAGAATTCTCTTGAGTCTCCTGCTAAGCTTCTCACCTCCATGTCTGAGCTACTAACAACTTCATATTTTATAATGCTTTTATACATCTGAATGAGCCAGATATGTCCAAGCTCCATACACCATTGAAAAGGTGTGTTAATTACTAATAGTACAGAGAGTTTGCTTTTATTCAAATACACTTGAAAATTGTTCCTCCTCTAAAACCCACTCACATCGATCTATATGTAGAACTGTGTGAAAGGAGGAGTTATTTTGGGAGCAGAGGGAATTTCTATGATAACTTGAAATTACACTAGTTAAAAAACCTATAATGTCATGTTGTAAGCTTAACCATGTTAAACAGAAAATGACATTTGAAGTGGTGACAATATATTTTCCAACTTTGGAAAGCTGTTTTATGAAGTTATTTTATTATATGAATTTGACTTTGGAATAAGAGGGTCATGAAAGCAGAGTATATGAGTTCATTTGCAGAGACTAATTTCTGTACGTAGTTAGATAGAAGTGAGTTCCTACCTCACAGGAGTGGTAACTTCACTGAAATATTAAAGCAAAAGGGGACAATGACTCTATTTTCATAAAGTCAGCCAGTATGTTCAGACTAATATCACCTTGTAGTGTACTTGTTATAAAGCTAACTAAATAACTCATTCAACTACTAAATGAATTAAAAGTAACAATCATAGTGGAGGGTTATTCCTACATGTACTATCTGGTTAACCTTTTATTGTTTCTCTTGCTTTAGGACATCCATTTTAATAATAAAATCTCAAATTTCAGAACGCTACAAATTATTGTCCTGGTTGTCTACCTTTAAAAGTTATGAAATATACTATAATACTACAAAAGTAATTATTCATTTTGCTCACCTAAAATACATACTCATAGATTAAGGTTTTTCTACCATTATGATAAATATTTTTTCAAAAAGAGGCATTATAGTTTGATAAAATGTCATTATATAAAATGTAACATGAGGATAAGTTAATTTATATTTTATTGAAGCAGCAAGATAGAGAGGAAAATAATGTGTAGTAACCACTCGTTAAAACACTGGTTAATTATTATATCTTACTGAGTTTCATTTTCTTTCTTTATAAAATGGAAATTTTCCTAATGTTTTTATAAGACTGTGCTAGAATATTAAGTACATTTTATGTTGCCTCTCACAAATATGTCCTTAATGAATATGTTTTTCAGCTATTCTCCAATTAAGTCAGGATAATTTGCAGAAATATTCAAAATAGTATTGCATAAATAAAAATACTTATCTTTATATGTGTTTAGGAATAATCACTGTATTTCTTGCTAGAGTCTTTTAAAACCATATTTTTCACTAATTAACATAGCAGTATTCAACCTTCAGTAATCATAGGAATTTTTATTATGATTTAAGTGTAAGTATTTGTATTTTACTACTGCAGTAAACAAATTGAAATAAAACAGCTTTTAAAAAATTGCTCACTTTACAATCTTTTATCATTATAACACTCCTTATGAAAAATATATTGGTCATTAAAATAATTGACAGTTATAAAATAAATGTGCTCTTTATTGCCTAACTTATCACAAAGTTTTGATGCATTTTATTATCTATAAATATTTAAATTTTAGTGACCCCTTTCTTGCAATAATTCATTGTTTATGCATCATGAAGTTGTTCTATTATCTATCATTATAAAACAGATATGCATACTTTTTCAAGAGTTAACTGAGTCAGCTTGTAATAATCAATAATATTCATATTAGTCATTGTCAAAGAAAAGCAATATTAAATTCAAGAGCAATGTGATTTAGTTGAAAGAGCCTAGATATATAAATTACCTATCATGGATTATGCTTATGGTTTTTCAGCCAGAAGCAGAAATGAAAAGGATGTTAAATTTATCAAAATCCCTTTTGAAAATATGGAAATGCAGGCTTAGTGAGATAAAGTGATAGCTCAGGATACTAACAGAAATTATGAAAACAGAATTTAAGTTTAATTTTTTCTGGCTATACAATGCTTTAAAAGTATCTTTAAAAAGTACATGATAAAACAAAAAACAAAAATTAAATGAGCGTCCTTCAATTTCATGCTTCCATCCAGGTATACTTCAGACTTCCTAAGCAAAGGGTATTGAGCAAATTCAACCCTCACTCTGTCTTGTAATCTTAATTTTTCAATTCACCACAAAATACAGATTCACAATCATACTTTTCCAAGATTATTGATCTTTTCAATTCAAATTGTTAATCCATATGTAACATTTCAAATGTTTTTATCTGTTACTAAATTTGGCTCATTGTGACTTATATAAATCCTTACTTTTTATTTTTTCTGATATTCTTTTTCTTTTCTAATCCCTCTACACAGATTCTTATTTTTTCCTACATTCTCAAAATGAGATTCCAACTACAAAGAACAAACTGGGAAAATGATATCAGGCAGTCAACTAAGAGTGTTTCCTTATATAAATTATTTCTAGATAGTATCTTATTAAACATTTCTGCAGCATTTATTCATTTACCTCATTAAAATTTTGCCATTTTAGAGTAAGTGGTTCCATATATTCTTTCTTCCCACTTCCCTTGTAGATCTTTGTAATTTTTTATGGACTTTAATTTTCTATCCATATCTAATATATTTTTCTCTGAAACATTTAATTTTATTTTTTTCTGTCACTCTTCATTTGTTATGAAATTAATTCCAATAGTTTTTGATATTTACATTCTATATTCAGCCTATACTTTTTCATTTGTTGGTTCCCTTGGACTCAGGCAAGAGCATCTGCTGACATGAGCCCCAAGCTAAAAAGGGCCAGTATATCATACACACATGCGTATGAACATATAAACACAGATAGAAAGAAATACAGAGAGAAACACAGAGAGAGAGAGAGAGAGAGAGAGAGAGAGAGAGAGAATGAGAGAATGAGAGAAAGAGAGAAAGAGAGGATAAATTGCCTGCTTGCTTTGATTCCTAGGAACAGATGCTAACTGCTTCTGTGAAGGGACATTGGTTGTACCTGTACCAATGCTGTGGAGAAATACAGCTTCAGAATTCAGGGCTAATTTAATTAACAGAAATGAAAAGACACATCTTTTATCTTTTCAAATCTTTCCTCTTAGACCAAACAAATTAATAATTATTGCATAACAAAGTATTATTTTCCAGGAGAGTCAAGCACTAATTTTCTTAATTTTCTACATGCTCCATTTCTTGGTTCCAGAGACATTCAATGAATGTAACATTTATAAACATTAAAAATCGTGACTGGGAAAGATTTTGGAATTTATAAATATATGTATGTGTATATATGCATGTATGTATATATATATGCATATATATAGTTATAGCATATGTGAATTCTTTGGCAATTATATAATATTAAATACTAGAATTGTGAATAATTTGATGTTCAATAAATTATGTAACACATTTACATTTAAAAAATAAATCACTACAATTTTAGTGTTGTTTAAATAAGAGACAGTCTTTTAAATTGTGTTAATGGCTTTAAGGGAATGGTAATTAAAAATTAGTGTATTAGTATCAGTCAAATTTTGGCAAAAAGTCCAGGAATTTTTTTTCATTATCAACAGTTTAAATTTGTCACTACAGGACATAAGATCAACAAAGAAATAGCCTTCTTTTGATGAGTGTCTGATTATTTCTTTTGCCCAGATTCTGTATATTAGATCTTTGGCAGTTTGCAAGTGTTTTCTCTCATTCTGTAGATTCTCTGTCTACTCTGTTGATCGCTTTTTTTTTTTTTTTTTTTTTTTGTGCACAAAATTCTTTAATCAAGTCCCACTTGTGAATATTTGTTTTTTTTGTAATTACTTTTGAGGTCTTAATCATAAATTATTTTCCCATGATGATGTTCAGAATGATGTTTTCTAGCTTTTCTTCTAGGATTTTTATAGTTCGAGGGCTTACATTTAAGGATTTAATTCATCTGGAGTTAACTATTGCTTATGGTGAAAGGTAATAGCACAGTTTCAGTTTTCTGCATCGGGCTAGTCAGCTATCCCAGCATTATGGAATACAATATCCTATTCCCATTGTTTATTTTTGTCAACTTTGTCCAAGATCAGATAGCTGTGCAGATCAGAGGCAGTGTTATTTTTGGTTTCTCTGTTCTGTTTCACGCGTCTATGTGTGTGTGCTTTTGTTTTTGTTTTATACCAGTACCATGCTGTTAAACCTGTTTAAAACTAAGACCATTTGATGTAGTTTTGCTAATAAGAAATTCTTCTCTTCTTTTCAACAATACTAGATGCTTAAGTATGACATATATACATATATTTTAATACATTCACTATTTCATTTACTTATCCTTGCCCCAAAAGGCACAATTGAAAATGTTTATACATGCATTTCTGTAGCTGAAGATGAACTTAGCCAAACAATATTTGTTGTGTAGAAGTGTGACATCCCATGTTTCCAAAACAAGCCATTATTAACATTTAAAAGGACGGGTAGCTTCAGATGAAGTAAGATACTGTATTTTATTGCCTAATGTATTTGTCACATTATATCAGTGTGGCATACCTTCAAGCACTGTAATTATTATGGTGTCTTAGAGCTTGAGTTTGATACATAGCTCTGAAAATTTTAGTAAGTTATTTTAACTTACGTAAGTTTATGCTTCTACTGTAAGA
The DNA here is from genome assembly GCA_963573385.1 of Cacajao melanocephalus. Classification (NCBI taxonomy): domain Eukaryota; kingdom Metazoa; phylum Chordata; class Mammalia; order Primates; family Pitheciidae; genus Cacajao; species Cacajao melanocephalus. The sequence goes on from CAUYLG010018442.1 coordinate 15,242, forward strand.
AATTGGCCTCTAATGATACTGACCCCATCAGTTGTGATATTACATGAACTAATTCACACTGAATGTTTCACAATACCTGATACTGAGTATGGGCTATGCATTTTAGCTATTATTATAGGCTTACATTCTTTCGATCTTTGAATATATTTTTTTCACAAAGACTCTGAAAGTATGTATATGTATGTGCATATGTAATTTAAAAATAAAAAAAGAACTTTGACTACAGAGGATATATAAAGCCAGATTTTATATCACATCTACTAAACTTAGAAATAATATTGAGGTCTAAGATAAAATTGCAGTGCTGCTTAGGAGATAAGAGAAGAGATGGCTGTGCTTTCCTATCTAGAGAAATTAAGAAAAAATTAGAGATTACTGGTTATAGGGTTAATGCCATAAGATTAATAAATAATACAAATAAGGGTTTGTACATAACAATTTTCAGAAGAAATGACAATTTTTACTTTTTCAAACTTAACGCACACACATACATACATATGCACCATCAATTTTCCAAGGCGTCTTTTGACATGTGATTCAAAGTCTCGTGACATTGTCTTGTCACTGTGTGTAATAGCTTCAAGTAATAGCCCATGATACCTTGAGATTATTTATGCAACAGCACTGGGTAGAAATACACATTGTCATAGACATACCAGATTAAAAATTGGATTATAACAACATTCTGTTACAATTTTTATTATAATGAATCTCATCAATGCATGAGGTCTGTATGTATTTTAAAGGTTGAAGAGCAAGGGTTTAGAGCAGAGGTCATTGAAATATGGACCATATGCCAATTCCTGCCTGTTGCCTATTTTTGTAAATAAAGTTTTATTAGACCAGAGCCATCCTTATTGGTTTACATGAAAGCAGCCATAGACTGTTTCTCTGCTACAAGAGCAGAGTTAAATTGTTTCTGCAGAAACCATATAGCTCACAATCTTAAGATATTTACTACTTAGCTATTTAAAGAAAGTTGTTGACCTTTGGTTTAAAAGACCTGTAACTTCTTATGGTTTGTGAGGAATGTGCACCATGCCAATATTATTGAGACTTGGTAAGTGTTTTGAGGCATTCTGAGCAAAGAATAAAAAGAAGCTTCAATAAATTTATTTAATAGATAAATTTCCACATGCAATTTAGTTAAAATAATTCAATAGTTGTAGAATTATTTAATATTTTTAAATTTTTATGGCTACATAGTAGGTAAATATATCTATGAAGTACATGAGAAGTTTTGACACAGACATACAATGTGTCATAATCACATCAGGGTAAATGAGGTATCCATAACCCCAAAAATTTATCATTTGTGTTACAAACAATCCAATTAGACTTTTTTAGTTATTTGTAAATATACAATTAAATTACTTTTTTACTGTAGTCACCCTGTTTTGCTAGCAAATACTGGGTCTTATTCATTCTTGCCAACTGTCCCCACTTCCTTCTTGCCACCACCACAATACCTTTCACAGCCTCTGATACCCATCCATTTACTCTCTGTCTCCATGAAATTTAATTATTTTAATGTTTAACTCCCACAAACAAGTGAGAACATGTCAAATTTTTGTTTCCAAGCCCAGCTAATTTCACTTAACATAGTGACCTTCAGTTCCATCCATGTTGTTGCAAATGACAGCATCTTTTTATTTTAATGGCTGAATAGTACTTTGGTGTGTCAATGTACCACATTTTCTTTATGTGTCCTTCTGTTGATGGATACTTAGGTTGCTTCCAAATCTTGGCTATTGTAAATAGTGCTGCAATAAATATGGCAGTGCAGATATCTCTTCCTGATATTTATTTTCTTTCTTTTGTGTATATATCTAACAGTGGAATTGCTGGATCATATGGTATCTCTAGTCTCTAGTTTTAGTTTTGAAGAACTTCCAAACAGTTATCCATAGTGGTTGTACTAATTTACCTTTCCACAGTGTATGAGGGTTCCCTTTTCTGCACATCCTCACCAGCGTTTGCTATTTCCTGTCTTTTAAATACAAGCCATTTTAACTGGGGTGAGATGATATCTTATTATAGTTTTTATTTCCATTTATCTAATGGTCAGCAATATTGAGCAACTTCTCATATACCTGTTTGCCATTTGTATCTCTTCTTTTGAGACATATCTATCAGATATGTTGTCCATTTTTAAAAATCAGATTTTTTTTCTATACAATTGTTTGAGCTCTTTATATATCTGATTATTAATCCTTTCTCAAATTGGTAATTTGCAAAATATTTTCTCTCATTCTGTGGGTTGTCTCTTCACCTTATTGATTGTTTCCTTTGCTATGCAGAAGCTTTTAAATTTAATAGGATCCTATTAGTTCGTTTTTGCTTCTGTTGCCTGTGCTCATGGTTGATTCTTCAGTAAATCTTTGCCAAATCCAATGTCCTGGATAGTTTCTCCACTGTTTTCTCTTAGTAGTTTGATGTCTTAGATTTAAGTCCTTAATTTATTTTGATTTTATTTTTGTATACACGACAGATAGATGGTCAAGTTACACTCTTCTGCATATAGATATCCAGTTTTCCCAACATCTTTACTGAAAAGACAGTACACTCCCCAGTGTTTGTTCTTGGCATCATTGTATATACATGAGTTTACTGCAGATGTATGGTTTATTGTTTGGGATATGTATTCTGTTCCACTGATATATTCATCCATTTTTCTTCCAGTACCATGCTATTTTGGTTACTATAGCTCTGTATTATAATTTAAAGTAAGGTAATATGGATTCCTTATTTTTTTTCTTTTTGTTTAGGATAGCTTTGGCTATTCTAGGTCTTTCATGGCTTTATATTTAGGATTTTTTCTGTTTCTGTGAAGAATTTTATTATTTTTTAATGGAAAATGCATTAAATCTGTAAATTGCTTTGGGCAGTATAGAGATTTTTAACAACATTGATTCTTTGAATCCATAAACATGGTGTGTCCTTACATTTTTGTGTGTTGTCTTCAGTTGATTCAGTGTTTTATAGTTATTATTGTAGAGATCTTTCATTTCTTAATTTAAAGGAATTATATTATATTGCAGCTATTGTAAATGGGGTTACTTTCTTGATTTCCTTTTTCAGATTGTTTGCTGTTAGCATATGTAAATCCTACTTATTTTTGTACAATGAATGGTATCCTGCAACTTTACTGAATTTATTTATTACTTATAATTGTTTGTTTTGGTAGAGTCTTTAGGTTTTTTCAAGTATAAGATTATATCATTTGCAAACAAGGAAGAAGGATATTGACTTCTTCCTTTCCAATTTGGATGCCCTTTATTTCTTTCTCTTGTCTGTTTACTCTAGCTAAGACTTCCAGTCCTATATTGAATAACAGGGGTGCAAGTAGGGATTCTTGTCATTTTCCTGACCTTAAAGACTTTCAGTTTTTCTCCATTCAGAATAATACTAGCTATGAGTCTAATAAAAGCTATATGTGGCTTTTATTATGCTGAGGTATGTCCCTTCTATCCCCACTTTTTTGAAGGTTTTTATCATGAAAGCATGTTGAATTTTATCAAATGCTTTGCAGCATCAATTGACATCATATGGTTTTGTCCTTATTTCTGTTGATATGATGTGCCACATTAATTGATTTGCATATGTTGAACAATCCTTGCATCCCTGGGATTAGTCACACCTGGTCATAATGAATAATCTTTTTATTGTGTTGTTGAATTTGGTTTGCTAGTATTTTGTTAAGGAGTTTTGCAGCAATATTCATCAGGCATATTGGCCTGTAGTTTTATTTTTTAATTGTTTTTGAGGAGTTTTTGTTTGGTTTTGGTATCAGGATAATACTAGTCTTGCAGAATGCATTTGGAAGCAGTCCCTCCTCTTCTATATTTTGGAATTGTTTGAATAGAATTGGTATTAGTTCTTCTTTAAACATTTGGTAGAATTCAGCAGTGAAGCCATCAAGTCCTGGGCTTTTCTTTGCTGAGAAACTCGTTATTATAGCTTTGATCTTGTTTCTTGTTATTGGTCTGTTTAGGTTTTGAATTTCTTCATCATTTAATCTTGGTAGGTTCTATGTGTCAAGGAACTTATCCATTTCTTCTAGATTTCCCAATTTATTAGCATATAGGTGCTCATATTAGCCACTAATGAGTCTTTGAATTTCTGTGATATCAATTGCAATTTCCCCTTTTCATCTCTATATTTATTATTTGTCTTTTTCTCTTAGTCTCAGTAAAAATTTGTTAATTATCTTTTCAAAAAAACCAACTTTTTGTTTTATATATCTTTTGTATTGTTTTCTTCATTTCAAATTTATTTATTTCTGTTCTGATCTTTATCATTTCTTTTCTCCTACTAATCCATGTTTGGTTTGGTTTGCTCTTGCTTTTCTAATTCTTTAAGATGCAGTTCGGTTGTTTATTTGATGTTTTTCTTGTTTTTGATGTAGGTCCTTATAGCTATTAACTCCTTACTAGTATTGCCTTTTCTGTATCTCATAGGTTTTGGTGTATTGTGTTTTCGTTATAATTTGTTTCAAGGAAATTTTCAATTTTCTTTTTAATTCTTCATTGACCCACTGGTCACTCAGGAGTGTATTGATTAATTTCCATGTGTTGGTATACTTTCAAAAATTGCTCTTGTAATTGATTTCTAGTTTTATTCTATGGTGTTTAGAGAAGATGTTCGATATTATTCAGTTTTTTGGAATGCTAAAGACTTGTTTTCTGTCCTAATATATAACCTATCCTTGAAAATGGTCCAGGTACTAAAAGAAAGAATGTATACTCTGAAGCCGTTAGATGAAATGTTTTCTAAGTATCTATTAGGTCCGTTTAGTCTGTAGGACTGATTCAGTCTAATATTTCTTTGTTGATATTTTGTCTGGATGACCTTTGCAATGCTGAAATAGGGTGTTGACTTTTCCAGCTATTTTTTTAAATTGAGGTCTATCTCTCTCTTCAGGTCTAATTATATTTGTTTTATATATCTGGGTGTTCCAGGGTTGCATATATAATTACAATTGTTATATTCTTCTGCTGAATTGACTCTATTATTATATAGTGACCTTCTTTGCTCTTCTAATAGTTTTTGTCTTGAAATCTATTTTGTGTAAGTATAGCTACTCTTACTCTTTTTTGATTTCCATTGGCATAGAATATCTTTTTATATCTCTTTACTTTCATTCTATATGTGTCTTTATAGGTGAAGTATGTTTCTTGTAGGCAACAGTTCCGTGAGTCTTGCTTTTTATCCATTTGGCCATTCTACACCTTTTGATCGGAGAGTTTAGTCTATCTACATTCAGTGTTATCATTGATAAGTAAGGACATACTCCTGCCATTTTATTATTTTTCTTAATGTTTTGTGGTATTCACTTCTTGTTTTCTTCCTTTCATGTTTTTCTTTTAGAGAAAGTAATTTTCTCTGGTGATGTAATTTAATTTCTTATGTATCTGTTGTATCTTGTGTATCTGTAGCTTTATTTCCCCACTTTCTAACTTTTTGTTGTTTCAATTTATATTTTATTGTACTGCCTATGTCTCGAAAAGTCATAGATGTTATTTTTGATTGGTTTATATAATAGATAAGACTAGAAACTACAGTTACAGTGTTATAATATTCTGTGTTTTTCTCTGTACATACTATTATCAATGAGTATTGTGCCTCTGGTGATTTCCTCTTGCTTATTAATATCTTTTTCTTTCTGATTGAAATACTCTCTTTAGTATTTCTTGTTGGATAGTTCAGTTGTTGATGAAATCTTTCAGCTTTTGTTTGTCTGGGAAAGTCTTTATTTCTCCTTCATATTTGAAGTATATTTCCTCTGGATATATCATTCCAGGATAAAGAGTATTTTTAGAGAGAGATCCAAGATGGCCGATTAACAACAGCTCAGGATTGTAGCTCCCAGTGAAAGCGCAGAGAGCGAATGGACGCCGCACTTTCAGACGAATTTTTGTTGCCCACAGACTAGGAGATTCCCAGCGGAGGAGCCACACGGGTCGCCAGCGCGACTTTTTTGGCCGGCGCGGCTATTTTGCCGGCGCCCCAGCACGGCGCTTCTCGGCGCGGAGTATATGGGACGACTCCGGCTCGGCTGGTCCCGTCCCCACAAGGAGAACAGCAA
>CAUYLG010018443.1:0-18818 GCA_963573385.1 Cacajao melanocephalus
CCCGTGTGGCTCCTCCGCCGGGAATCTCCTAGTCTGTGGGCAACAAGAATTCGTCTGAAAGTGCGGCGTCCACTCACTCTCTGCGCTTTCACTGGGAGCTACAACCCTGAGCTGTTGTTAATCGGCCATCTTGGATCTCTCCTCGAGAGGAATATATTTCTTTATTCAAGGAATTAAACATCATTGGCATTATTATTTAGGTCAGTACTTTCACTTTTTATGCAAATCTGGTTATTCAAATATCCTGCAATCACTCTATCGTAGCCAAATCAAAAGTTGTACTATATGTACTATATATCTACAACTTCCAAGAAGAAAAAGAAAATTTCAGAGTACATTTTTCCCTTCTCAGTAATTCTTTTTAAAAATTTTATTATAGAACATTTCAAATATATGTAAAAGTTGAGCAAATACTATAATCAATTTTCGAGTATCAATCATTCAGTTTCAGCAATTATTAATTGATGGCCACTCTCTTTCGATATACTCTGTCCATCTTACACCCCATGCCACTGGATTATTTTGAAGCAAAGCCATGGTGTCATATTATTTTATCTAAAATATTTTAGTATACATCTGTAAAAGATTAGCACACTTCTTAAAAAATCATAACTACAATTTTATTATCACACCTAAAAGATGAATCACCACACCTCAATATCATCAAATATCTGGTGAGTATTCAAGTTTTCCATGATTAGCTCATAATATTGTTTTCTCTGATGTATTTTTTTGAATTTAGACCCTGAGGAATTATACACAGTAAGCCAAAACTCAGAAAGCACTATACATGTATAAAGTCAAACTAACCTCTTCTTGATAGTAACACTAATTTAGGAAAAACTGAAATCAGTATACCATCAGTAAGTTTACACATCCATGCTGTGGCTTAGGATTTTATAAGTAGGGGGATGTGATTCACACACACACTGCCCTGACAGGCTGCCTCAGCACATTGTACCGGGAAATTTAACTTCTGTGGCCAAAGTCCATATGTAACATGGAAACAAAATTCTTTAGCCATGTGTTTTCTGACCTTTTCTTGTTCCTAAAAGGACTTGAGGTGACTAACTTTGAGTACTAGCATTTTGTTACTAGTTTTATGGAACATATTTATCGACTTCCGACTTACTTTGTGTTCTATTGATAGTGTGGTAGCTTGTGATAGCCCATCATTTAAACATAGATAACGTGTACACAAATCACCACACAGGAACAGTCTTTTGTATTTAGACTGACTTTCCAAACAAAAATAAAGACAGACGCTAAGAGCATTGGGCATATGGGTTCACATCACTTAAAAACAAGCGCTGTACATGTTTTATATTTCTATGTTTTTCTGGCCCAGTTAGTGTCTTTTCAAGTCATGCCTGAGCACCTCTGAGAATTTTAAGACAATTCCGTGCTTCTTTTCTCTTCCGATTCTTTTCTATGATAATTGCAAAAGTAAAACAAGCTGCATTTGTGGAGAAGGCCATGCCCTCCTCACCCCCAAACAGGAAGAAGAAATGTCACTTGCCACTCATTTCCAGAAAGTATCTTGCATTCATTAGCATTCGGCCTTGAGGTTTCAGCTCTAACTGGTTGAGAGAAGGAGAGAAACATCAGTCAGAATGTGAAACAAGCCCTGAGTTCAATGACATCATTGGCTACTGACGATGGCGGGAGATTTCTAACACAGAATACAATCATTGTTACTTTCCATTGTACTCACACTCATTGTCATCAGAAGACTGTAGCAACCGTGACAGTCACCTTTCTTAAAACATCCCAGCAATTCATTCATTTTTATTTGGAGATAAAAATTTGCACAAGGAAGAAATAAAATCCTAAAACAGATTCTATCTTGTTTTCTTGCCCTCTGATGTTGCTTATCTGAAGAACTGTCACAGGGCAGACCCAGATCTTCATCATGACAAGAGAATCACAGGCACAGGGACTGGCTTCCTTGGGAAAAAAGTTCTTTTGGAGGGAAAGAGAAATCCTGCCTCTTTGAGGCTGCCTCCAGACCCCTGTCTTTCTTTCTACCTGGGATGCATGTCTAGTTTAATCAGGGCATTCAATGGGGGTAGCTTTTCTCTTTCACAAAGAGAGACTGTATGTATAGGAAAGTCTTGGATGGTCCACTAAAGAAAATTTTAATTACATTGGTCTGGGAAGGAATTTATAAATGCATATAAATAGATACTTCAGTGCTGTATTATTACGTAGAAGAGACCAGAACAAAGTGTCATTTTAAGGGTTGATGTAGGATCTCCCATAAAGTGACATAAAGAGAAGAAAAGACGAATCCAAGTCCAAGACAACCTAAGCACTGTCAATTAATCTATTAAACCATCCCACTGTGCCATTAACAGACCAACAAGAATAAGAAAGAAGATGACTTGAAAGTCATTATTGGTCATTACATCCATCGGTTAGTGAGGTTAGCCAGAATAACTAAGAAATAGCAAATAATGTCCTATGGAACTCAGGATTGAATTTGAATCATGGCTAAATATTTTTCTGGTTATGTAACCTTGTGTAAATCACTAAGTTTTGGGAAACGTCTGAAAAATGGACATAATAGCAATGCCTATGTCATAGCATTACTATGAGAATTTTATGATAAAATAAATAATCTTGTACTGCTGTGACAACTATAAATTTTCATGAGTTTCAACAGATTAATGAAAAGAAGCGTGCTTTTGACATGGCGTGTATGCACCATTGTTCTCTGGCTTTTGGAATAAGGAGTAAAGATGAAGGCAAAAACGGAGATGGAAAAGCTAGGGGCAAGGGGCCCATTTCCAAATGGAATGATGAAAATTGGCACCAGATGACCACAGAGTTGGCAATATTCAGTATTTAGTAGTGATGGAGGAAATTAAACTAGTTAGCTACTGGAAAAACAGCATCCATAGAAAGCCACATTCCAATACATTTTAGGAGTGGGAGATAACCATAAAAACTGTCACAACCTTGGGAAAACAAAAGGTGTGTCTCAATATGGCATTTAGAAACATGAAAGGCAAATTTGAGAAAATCATTTTCTTTAAAGAAATTAGTGTTAGAAAAGCAGAATCCAAAGGAAGTAAGGGAAAATATAAGTCCCAAACAATCTGTTGGCCCTTGAAATAAAATACAAGTAAATTAAGAAATACCCTTAGAAAAAAAAAAACAAAAACAAAACACCAAAGCTTAAAAATGCAAAAAGTGTGCTAATTGGTTAAATGAGCATCTGAATACCACCATGGGCTTGTGTCTAAATAATCTTAGAATGCAAAGAAAAGTCTGGTAAGAATGAAATTAGCAAAATTCTAGGCAAGAGATCATATGCAACTTGAAAAGATATAACTAGAACAGCTACCTGCCCATCAGTGACTACTTAACAAAAAGATACCCGTCCCCAACTTATCCTTTCATTAATTGAGAAGGAAATATGAATAGAATAATATTTTTAAAATTAGGGGATTGATGACTCTTTTTAAAAAAAAATTAGGTAGGCCAAATAAACTGGTCTTCCTCAGTTTCTCCCATTCCTGCTTCTGTCTAATAAAATGATTAGGCTCACTGCCACCTCTGCCTCCCGGGTTCAAGCAATTCTCCTCTCTCAGCCTCCCAAGTAGCTGGGATTACAGGAACCGACACCATGCCTGGCTAATTTTTGTATTTTTAGTAGAGATGGGGTTTTACCATGTTGGCCAGGCTGGTCTTGAACTCTTGACCTCAGGTGAACTGACTGCCTCGGCCTTCCAAAGTGCAGGGATTACAGGCATGAGCCATCACGCCCGGCCCCAGGAACCCTTTCCCCAAGCCTACATACAAGTGCTGAGTAGATACTGCTCAACCAAATTACCTGGATATATCTAAGCATGGGCATGGGCACCTTTGAAAAAAAAATCTTGGCATATATTTGTCTCTAAAAATTACTTTAGTGACACAAGCAAAGAGTTTTACACTTTCTTAAAAAGCACTAATTTTTTTAGGTCAAAACTACAAAACTGACAAAAAAACCTGGTTTTTAGGCTTAGATCATTCCCATTTGAAACCTGTGACTTGAAAATCTTCTGGGAGGACTTCTTAAAATCTGAGTTCTAGAAAATATTTTGGGTGGATTTATTAAAATCTGAGTTGAAAATCTTTTGGGTGGATTTCTTAAAATCTGAGTTACAGAAAGTAAGCAGCAGAAAGTCAGGATTCTCTCTTTTGGCATAGATGATATAAATATTTGAAAACATTTTCTGGATTTTAGATCATGTAAAAGCAGTTTCTTACTGATATATTTTCTTTTATTTTGTGCCCCAGAAATTTTCATTAGAATTTTTTTAATGCTTTCATTCTTTTAATCTTCCTTTTAACATTTGTAAATATTTGCTACCATAATCTAGGTTTTTAACAACTTGGAGTGCTGACATGAATTGTGTATAATGTACTTCTTAGTCAAAGTAAGCTAAGTGATTTTATTACAGCTGAAAAAACTTACAGAAACTGTCGAAGTATGGAGAGACAAGACTAAACATTAAATGGATCTTTGATCTATCCTCTTACATTCTGATAGCTTTTTACTCTAAAAATGTATGGACAAAGTTTAATAAAATTAAGATTTTGATATCAACATGTTCCGAGTCTATTGGATTAAACAAGTAATTTCTAAGTTTAAAAGCATTTCTTCTGGCACTTCTGCTGAAAAGAAGAAACAAATAAAATAAAACCATTAGAATTGTCATTTGATAAATCTTGATTAAGTCTTATATACATTCTTCCAAAACTGAAAAAGTGAATGAAACTGACAACTGGATTGATAGACAAAAAGTCTTCCCCCAATCAAGGGGAATTTGTAATAGTTCCAAGCCTGCTTTAACAGTTTTAAATAACTAACAATTTATCATGCCTAGACACTTTCTACATCTGTTTGATATAGGCATCAAAGAGATCTGAAGATGTCAATGTATTCTACAGCCCATAAAGGATAACCATTGCCATTATCAAATCACCAGTAAGGAAGTGGCAGGGAGCCTGGTGACCCGAGGCCAGTGTAATCACACACCTTTAGATTGACATGGGAGTTCTGAGCCAGTCATCTGCTACATGCTTAGGTACATACACTTTACACAACATTACCCATATTTCCGTCTTCCCATTGTTCTTCCTGCACCTCTCAGCCAGCGAGTAGAGCTCCACGGTGGTTTCAGAGATGAGGTCTACGTTTTTGCCTTTCACAATGATCTGCATGACTCTTCCCTTGTTGATGTGGGCATCAAAAGTGCTATCCCAGGGTGGGTACATGGTAGGCTTTTTCTGGATATACATCTTCCCATTCTCTAGGAACAGAAAGGTATGTTCTCATTACTCCTTTACCCAGGCCTGGAAAATATATGGTAGGCTTATTCTGGATATCTGTCCATTCTCTAGGAACAGAAAGGTAAGTTCTCATTACTCCTTCAGCCAGGCCTAGAAAATAATTCAGTTCAATTCAACAGTAGCAGCTGCTCCCTCTGTCCTGTAGAATTCTGCTAGGAAGACAAAAGTAGCACATGAACAATCAGAGACAATATGGGACAGAATGAGACAGTCCCCAGGTCTAGATGCAAGGTGATGCCTTGAACCTTATAAGTCCAATATAGATAATTCAGACATCAATCTGCTCATGCCTTGGACTGGAAATTGTTACTGAAACACCAGATGTTTGGGCTAGGTTCTGCTCCTCACTGCACAGAAAGCCAATGACTGAGATGACAAGAATTGCCAAAGAAGAAGGCTTTAATAGGGTGCTACAACTGAGGAGATGAGAGCTCAGTCTGAAATCCATCTCCCTGACCGACTAAAATTAGAGACTTATATAGCAGGGAAGAAATGTAACTTTGTATGAGAAAATAGGAACAGGAGGGGTAAGGAAGCAATCATAATGAGCCAGGGGCTGGCACTTCAGTCTCTGGATGCCATGATCTAGTGAGTTTCAGTTCCCTAATATTTTTTGAGAGGCATGGGGATCCTTTCATGAGGAAGAAACTCAGATAAAACAAATGTAAGTTTTAAGCTTTAAGATCAGAAGGGTCCTTTTCTATAATTATTCAAAAACAACTGTCTATGGGACTATTGATTTGGTTTCCAAATGTTCTTTTCCTATTCAACAGTTAGTAGCTTTACTTTGGGTGTACACGCCTGAGCAGCAAACTTTAAAAAAAATCTGTTATGTCTTTGAGATCCTCCTTTGTTAATTTACGAAGTGTTGATCCTACAACTGATTAACTTCACTGGCCCTGGGTAAAACACAGTCAATACAAACTACTGTGTGTTCATCTGAAAGACACAGTGACATAATTTAAGCACATAATGAATGCTCCTTTAAGAAATATTTAAAATTATTTCCATTTGACATAAATACACTAAGAGGCAATAACCTTTAAAGCATAATGAGCCATTATTTCCTTCTCTAATTCTTGGATGAAGATACATTTCACATGTACCATGCACCTTCAGCAAAAGCTGATGAGCAACTCAGAGAGGTGGTGCTGGTCTTCACCTATGGAGCCAGTGAGGCTGAAGCAGACTGCAAGCCTGCAAGTGAGGAAAGGCAGGCAGGAGCCCTGGAAATGCTAAGAATCTGCAGATGGGAAGGTCGGTTTAGGGGGAGCCTCCCTAAAGCCACTCAGTGATTGGCAAAGAGTTTACTAATTAACGAGTTTTTCCTGTCTTTCACGCACATTGGATTTTCTCTGGTATTTATTCTTTAATCATTTCAGAAGCAGAAACCTACATTTGAGTGTTTGTTTCTTGTGATATAAGCACATTAAGTGGCAGATTTAACAATTCAGAGATGTCGATTAAGCAAAAGGGGAAAATCCGCTTAAAGCCAGGAAATAAAGCCTTTCTAACTTTCGAGGGCCCCTTCTGTCTAACATACAAAGCTAAACAGAGCAGGACTTTAGCATTTGTTAAATTAATATTTATTTCGGGGGTATACAAGGAGTTGATTAAGCTTGAAACTCAAATGTTAGGTAAACTCAGCTAGGAAAGATATAAACCATGAGACGGCTAAAGGTGGAATAGGGGAAATTTTTTATGGGTTGGTTAAAAAAAATTTGGACTGGCGACTGGGCTTTTTAGAAACCAATGGCAATATTAATGATCGTGATCACATTTTACTTCCACAGACCTGAAGCTTCCCTTTCGGATAATTCCTTTTGACTACAACAATTCTCTGTGCCTGGAGAAAAGGGTCAAAGATCCCCAGAGAAGGGGCAAAAATCCCTGAAGCAAGGCATTTTTTACATTTTCATTCACTGGGTTTGTAATCACCTAAACAGAGGATGTCATCTATCTAGAATGTTACCATTTTTAATGACTCACAGCTCCACAGCCCTGTGCCCTGTTTGTCCCTGTTTTGTTGGCTTATTGTGGAAAACGCAGCCTTACACCCCAAGAAATGAAATGTGTTTAAATTCTGTAGAAGTAAATATTGAATGATAATATTCAGAGTGACTTCAGAACAAACCCCAAAGAAAATCAAAAGCAAAAATCTCTAAATTCCCTCCCACTCCACCGGCTAATCTTTAGGAAAACCAATTTCCTTCTTTGACAAGGTCTCTCGATCCACATGGCTGATCAGACCAAATTCAAAGGCAAGGGCAAAAGCAAAAGAAGGGGGAAAAAAAGGCCCTCAGGAGGCAAATGTCAGGGAGACCTGAGATGGTAAAGAGAACTGGATCCAGCAGACCCATTAAGTCAAAAGCAGCTTTGAAAAACTCAGACATTTTATACTTCAAAGATGTCTGTGACATTTGAAAGGTTTTGGGTTGGGAGCAAGTGGCATTCACACTTTAGCTAAACAGGAGAGAACTCTGGGCAGAAAGGAAATCAAGATGATTCAGACAGTCTCCCCAGCTTTGATGTGTTCAGAGTGGCTAGAAGGATGAAGTCAGCTGTGAAGCAAAAAGTCTTCTGGTGTGGGGTGCCAAATAGTAGGTTTGGGAACCCCAGAATCTGAATTGTGAGCATCTAGCAGGAGGTTCCCAACATCTGCGTCAGTTTCTTCTTGCATCTGCAAATGTCCATGCTCATAGGCCTTTGCAGGACAACCCTTTATAAAATAACACACGTCTGCCCATAGTCCCTCTCTTCCCGTCACACTGCTTTTTGTTCCTTCATTGCCTGTTGTTTATATTTTTGTTTACTGTTACTTTCTTCTGCAAGAATAGATGCTCTAAAGGGAAGGCAGTCTTCCTGATTTCCTTCAGCTTATTTGGCTGACTTTTTTCCCCTCTGTGCTCTGGCCCCAGCACTCTTGCAGTGGTCTCCCCATAAACACTGTTGTGTAAGTGAAGTATGATGGCTTCCATAGTTACTGCAAACCTGCATCCACCGTCATTATTCTCTATGAAGCGTCAGCTAAAGTCAAAATGCACGTAGGAAAGCAAGAAAAGGTGTGCAGCCAGGAGAGTTGTGGGATATCAACTGCCTCCTACTTTTCCTTTGGAAATCCATGACAAACTTACAATGCAGAGGTGAGGATCTCGGAGAGTGGAAGCCGGTTGTTGTGAGCACAGAGAGATTCCCTACACGTAAGACTGTTGGAACGGAACATTCTGAACTCACAAATGGGACGTTGGGTGGCTGTCCCACTTTCCCCCCTGGCTCAAGCTGCCTGTAAATATTTTAAACTTGATGAAATATCACTATTCTGTCATTCAGCCAAGACCTTAGAAAGGGCAAAAGTACGTGTTGTAAAATTTGGACTCTAATGGCTAATTACAGATGCTTTATAATATCCACTGCAGTTTTGTCAAAGCAGCAGTAAGCAGTCTGTAGAGCTGGTTGGAAGATTATGCAGTCTTAATCTACCTAGACTTATTTAAAGTAACCAGGCTTAACCACATAGGGCCATGCTCCACTTCAGCTCATTAGAGTTCCTTCCTATTAACTCCTTATGTAATTTCCTCAACCCAATTTTCTCTTTCCCTTTGTATAAGCAGGAAAAATGACACAGTTAAATAGAGCCACTGGTGGGCCATCAGGTCCTGGTTTAGAGTCCATCATGAAATGTGTGTCCTCAAGCAAGTCCTTGGCTTTGTTGGGCCTCAGTGTCCTAAACAGTAGGATTTGGTTCAACCAGGTGATGTCAAATATCCTGGAAGACCTTGCTTCATACATAATTCATAGCAGGATTCTCCTCCTCCTCCCCTGCTTTGAAAACCCACTCAAGCTTACCTGATTCGACATACTCTTTGACGAGCACAGCACAGTAAGGGTTAACAGCCTCCCCCTGACAAGACTGGCAGGACCCGCAGTCAAAGTTGGACAAGCCAATCCGAAGAAATGGCGACATGGTTGCACCCTGGAAAACGATAAAAGACAAACGCTGCTTGGAGGCTATGAGAGATATTATTTTTGGTGCCCCATGTCCACTTAGCCAATGCTTTATCGTGGACAGCCAGAACCTCAAATGGGTCCACTATCCATATGAACGAATGCTTTCACTTCCCCTTCTGCAGAGGACACTGCTGGACTCACCCCAAACCACACACTGACTTGCTGAGGGGAGCGGCTTTCTGGAAGTCTGCACTCAACCTCTTTAGAGAGAATGAACTCAAGAGTTAATTCTACTCAACCTAATGGAGTGAGGCCTAGTCGTGGCAGAGTGAGGCAAAAGTTTTCCAACGTTTTATGTCTTCTGTTATTCAAGTAGATGCCCAGGAAACAGCACACAGTGATCAGAAAATGAGTTTATAAAGAGCGAGTCTATTTTAATCACACTAAATATGACACCACAAAATTCTTACATGGTCTATTTATGTGTGTAATGGGATTGGCCCAAGGCATTCAGCAGCTGATCCTTATTTACTTTGGACATTTTCAAAAAAAAAGTCTGCTTTCTTCACAGTTACACACACAAACACACACAAGCACACACACAGCCTTTGAACATAACAAACCACGCAGAAAACTCCAAACTCATTGACTACTATAGAATAGGGCTTTATCATCTAAGGATGAACAAAATACTTGATAAAAGCCCCAAAATCAGTAAGTGTGTTTTTCAAGAGGTTTAGATGAAAGTTATCAAAGTGCTGGCTACAAATCCAGAGGTCTAGTCTAATTCTTCATCTATTGTTCCATTGTTGAATGTTCTGGTCACTTACATGAACTAAATACCTTTTCTCTTTTACCTACTTTCCCAAGGTCCCATTAATCTGAAATTATCATCTGATGTTCAGTGAAAAAGTTGCTTCCTTGCTCCCTCTCTCTTCTTGACCATTTTATACTCATATTTTTTTCCAAGCTTTCATAAGTAAGCCAAAGAAACAAAGCATTGGTTGTCTTTTCTGCCTTTGTATAAAGAAAGAAAACGATTTGAAATAATAAAAACCTGGAAGTGAGAATGAGTAACATAACTGGAAACCTCGGATCTGTAATACCCCTTCTAGTGAAGCAGTAAGGGATCTCCAGTATGCTAAATGCCAGTGTTCTTTGGCTCTACAAGAGAGACAAATTAGTAGCTTTTGACAGGTGCTGTTAATTTCACAGATATTAATGAAGTCCTAGTTTCCTGCAGAGTTTGGAAAGTTTATCTAAAGGAGACGGTTGTGTAAACATCATGATTTGTTGGGTTTTGTATCTATCACGCTGCTGAATTAGCAGGTAGATGACGTAAACATTTGTCTTTAGGGGGCCCTCTTGGCCCTATGAGCTTAGAATTGCCAGGCAGGATCAGTGCTAACAGCTGTGAATTCTCCGGAGAGAGTTTCTTTGAGAATCCCTTCTTTCCTGGGCCACTTGGGTCTTTTAGACAAAACTTCATTTCTCCTCAAATCAGGAAAAAGTCACTGAGAATCATCTTCAGTTATGAGAGTTTTTGCCATGTAGGGACTTTTTGAAGATTTCCTTAATTCTGTTTGAGTCTGGAGGGATCACTGACTCATCAAACCCGAGTTAAAGCACTCTGGCCTTTCCTGGTGTCCCTCTGCTATTCCCAGGTTGGCTTTCTAATCAGGCAACAGCAGCCCAGCTGGTACCTGGGAAATGCTGTCTCAGGAAGAGATGGAAACCTCCAGGGTGACCAGGGCTTTCATTACAGCAAGGAAGAGAGCTGGGGCAAAACCCTTTCTCCTCCTGAAGGTCTTGCCTAGACAATGATTTCTTACTTAATAAGCAATGCAGATGATACGGCCATTTCGCCAGATTCACTTGCAGTATGCTGTTACTTCTAAGCATTTTGATTATTTGTCCAACACATGTATGTTCTGTTTGACAACCAAGTCAGTATCTCTCTAAAGGTCTGGTCACAGTGACATGATCTGATATATACTTGACATCTAGAAGACAGAATTGGTATTTGTAGGGTAAGCTTCACACAACATTGAATAGAACCTCAAGCTCAGGAGTGAGTTTTTCAGGCAGATAGCAGCATTTTACACCTGAACTACACAGAGTGCTTTTCTCTATGTTGTTCAGAGAGCTTTTTAGGTAACCATAATGAAAAATGAAGACATACAAAGTTAGTAAAAAGTCTCTCAATATTTCCACCAATAATAAAAAAGTTATTAGTTTGATCTATTTTCTCTCATCTTTTTAAATTAGCAAGTTTTGTGTTTTTCTCTGCATGCTATGATCATCCTGTGGGTATGGAATTATATTTGGCTTTTTAAAATTTTACTATAAAAATTTTTTAAGTTTGATATCTTTGCAGGCATCCTTGTCATTCTTGCATGGCATTCTACTGTCAGTAGCTCTACGATCTGCTTTCCTAAAGTCTATAGCTACATATTTAATCTGTTTCCAACTCCTATGCACTAGAAATAATGCATCTTTAAGATAGCATGTGTTTTTTTTTTTTTTTTTTTTTCCACAATCTTTCCCAGATTTAGGTATACTGCATCAGACTGGATCACCAGAGTATTACAATGTTATTAATCCAGTGTTATTCATATTGGTAAGGTCTTATGCATTTAAGGAAAATAACCAAATTTAAAGTTAAAGATCTACCCAGGGAAATAGCAATGGTTGGTGCAACAGAAATAAGTTAGCATCATTCTTACATAATAAGGGCATACAAATTTGTAAGAAAAGCACTGTTTATGACCCAAGAAAATAAATTGCAAAGGCACAAACTATGCAAGATACAAAAAACATAGTTGCAATTAACCACGGAAAAATGTTCAGCCATGTGAGCAATGTAAGACATTCAAAATAAGATACTATGTAATTGCATTTATAGGACATTCTTGAAAAGCCAAAATGATATGAAGAAAACCATCAGTGGCTGCCAGGAGTTGGAGTGGGGAGGATCAGAATGAGCAAATGTTGGGTGAAGACAGAACTATTCTCCAGCTTGATTGTTCTAGTGGTCACAGAAGTCTAGACTTAAATTCATGGAACTGTACATCAAAGCCAAAAGTCAACTTTACTATATGATAATTTAAAAACCAAAAGAAAAGAAATACATGCATTTGGCATTTTAAGGCATGGATTATAAATATAGAGATTATAAAGTAAAAATTATATATATGAAAAAGCTGCATATTAAATTAAAATCTTAATCAAAAGTGGCCTCAATTACTAAAGGGAAAAGATCAAATCCTTAAAAAAATTAAAATAGCTTTGGCTCTGTGGTATTTAAGCTCTTTTGAATATTTACAGTTAGGCAAACACAGCTGCAAAAAAATAACACTAGAAATTAATAATGCATTTTCTTTGAGGCTAAATTAACATTTAAGTCTTAATTTAAATGTAAAAAGTGTTATAATATTTAATATATAATAAAATAAGCTGCGCATCTGGCTTATACCTGTAATCTCGGCACTTTGGGAGGCCAAGGTAAGCAAATTACTCGAGATCAGGAGTTTGACACCATCCTGGCCAACATGGTGAAACCCTCTCTACAAAAAAACAAAAATTAGCTGGGCATGGTGGGGGGGCACCTGTAATCCCAGCTATTCTGGAGGCTGAGGCAGGAGAATCGCTTAAACCTGGGAAGCAGGGGTTGCAGGGAGCCAAGATCATGCCACTGCACTCCAGCCTGGGTGAAAGAGCAAGACTCAGTCTCAAAAAAAAAAAAGAAAAAATATAAATATATATATAAAATAAAAACAATAACATGTTTTTGCCTATGCAATTATCAAATTTTTGAAATGCTCTTACTTGATGTTGGTAAGAACAAAATGAGTCATACGCTTTCATACAATGCTGCTGGGTATGTAAATTACCAGAATCCATTTAACAGATACACATGTGTGTGTGTGTATGTGTAAGTACATATTTGTGTGTGTATATGTATGTATTCATGTGTATGTAAAAATATGTGTATCTATCTATATCAAGAGCCAAGAAGGTGTGTAACGTATATACAAGAAAGTAATTAACATAAACGATTTTTGTGGGTTGTCTTTTTGTGTTCATAGCGGATGGCAGGGAGAAGGGGGATTTCCCTGGGTATTAAAATAGAAAGGAGAGTTTCTGTATACAAAAATACAAGTGCTGGAATAGCATGCCTCAGGACTAAGCTTGCGTGATCTGTCCTCTGTGCTCTGCAAATTTTAGTTGGTCTCATCTTCACTCTCCATCCCACATGTGATCTGAGAGACCAAGACAGTTGCCCCTTCATCAACTAAGATGAACTCTAAGGTTCAAGAAACAAAAGTTACCCAGGGGTCGAGGGTTCAGGGCTTGGCTGTCATCATAACCTCCTAAATTCCCACAGCTACAGGAAAAAAACACACCCGTGTTAGTCTCGCTAATAATAGGAGTAATCAGGTGAAGTGTGAGACCCTTCCTAACTCTGATTTACAACCCAGACCCCTGCAACTCTTGTTGGACAGGGGACCATCCTTCCAGGCATTCTTTTGTGATAAGCAACGGCAGACCTCAAGCCGGTTTCAGCAGCTTACACATGCTGCACACAAAATGTAATTGTGTCCGACAATTTGCCTTTTGAAGTAAAGAGCCAAATTTAGCACCTCATTTTAATGTTAAAACTCTGCCCCAAAGTGAACATGGGATGTATGTTACATTTATGTTTACGCATGGCACATGCACTTAACTCCCCTCACAAATATGTATGGCTTTTTCCCAAAACTTTCTGAACATATCTGACTCTATTATGTAATATGGACCCTGGGAGGCATAAAATCAGCCTGCACTTTCCCTCTCTGAAGAGAGAGCACATTTAGTACACTCCTCCCAGTTTGCAAACTGATATTGCCAATAAAGCTGTTTTCCACTGTTCAGCCATCCTGGTGGTCTTTGCGTAATAGATGGCAGTCTCATACTTTATGACAACAATCTGTGTATAAGACTGATTCCACCAGGCTGTTCCCAACAGGACAGGGACCAGGTCTCCCCATAGATTGCTTGTTTGAGCAATAAAGTCACACATTCGTCTCTCTCCTGGATATCTTCAAGGGGACTCCCAACTCACCAGGTCCCATACGTAACTCCCTGCCTTTCCTTTCAGACTTGCCTATTCTTTCATTTTGCCAGCTCAGTGCTTCGTGCTATGATGCTCGGCCTCACCCGCTGCTTCAACTTCACCCTTCCCCTCATGCCCCACAACACACCTGCTTCATCTCCTGCTCCACCAATTTTGCGTCACCTCTCTTGTGACTCATGGCAGCATCTTACCCTGCCTCCTCTGTCCAGCCTTGGTCACCTCTCCATCTCCATCAATCTCCATGCTGTAGCCTGAATGATCTTAGGGTCTTGCAAAACTGCTGCTGTTTCTCCAATGTGCCATGTGTTTCTCAGCTTCAGACTTCTAGTAAAGCTGCATCCTCTCCCTGGAATGCCTCCCTATTTCACTCCATCATCCCCACCTCCCTCTTCCTCATCTTTCAAGTTCCTGTTCGGTCTCTAGCTCCTCTTTGAAGCCTTCCTTTCCCCCCTGGGTGACCCTCCCATCAACACATCTCGATGGGAAGTTCTCAGCCCCAGTTCCTGCAGTTCCCTGAGGGCACTGCCATACTGGTTTGCGTCACGCCTGCCATTTCTTAAGTCCGAGTGGGGTTAATCCTGCGGCTCCAGCTCTCAGCCCTCTAACATGTGGACTTAGTAGAGCCCCACCAGGGTGTCCCCTACTTAATTCTTGAGACGTTACTCTCAGAAAAGGGGTTCAACTCCAACTACAGAAGTCTCTCTGCTCTCATCTGCAATACATTTAGCAAGAACTCCTCAGAACAAGTGCATGTGGGTGCCTTACTTCCCTCATCCTCAGTGACGATAAGTGATTTCCCTCTGTGATCACATTCCTTTGGAGATGAAGTCAGCTTGTGGGATAGGGGAAGAGACATAGTGCCAGTGCCCACACTACCGTATTTCCCTAGAATGTGCAATTGGGTTTATGGGTTCACATCTGTTTTCCTCAACAATTCCAAGGGAAGGGGCTACGTTTTCATCATCTATGTTCCTCCAGAGCTAATTCCCCTTTCTGATACATGCTAGAGACTCTGCATTTTTGCTTAGGGAGTTCATTTTCAAAAGCAACATTTTACCAAATCTCTTCATCTCACGCATTTGTTTTACCTGCAAGGGTATACTATGGTCAAATTAAGTGACAGACAATTACAGAGGGAGTCAAGAGTAAAGGAAGCAGCCCAGCACATGTTATAGGCAAGAGATCGATGTCCTTCTGTGCAGAGCTGCTGGAGTTATTTAAACTCTCTAAACCTGCTTTCTCATTTGGAAGTCACTGATACTGCCATTACTCATCTCAAAGGGCCATGAGGATTAAATGGGCAAATACACACGAGGTGCTTAGAATGGGGCTGGCTCAACATAAACGCTCAATAAATGTTAGTTATTATTATTATTACAACTCTGATATATTTTCTAATGGGCCTTCTTGACTTTATTGGTGTGTACCAAAAAGAGCAGGAAGAAAGCAGAAATAGTCTTCTAGGAGCATATCTGGGCTAAATTATGTGACCTTCCTCTGCACTCTGCGACAGAGCTCCCATAAAACCCTCCATCTATCTCCTGCAGAGCACTTACTACCCTCTGAGGTCCTCATCTGGATGTGGCCATTATCATGATGGATATTAGGTATGTTCAACCAATCTTCCATGCTTTTGCTATCCCAGCTGCAAAACACCATCATGATATCTACTTTATTTATTATTATTTTTGAGACAGCGTTTTGCTCTGTTGCCCAGGCTGGAGTGCAATGGTGTGATCTCAGCTCACTCCAACCTCTGCCTCCTGGGTTCAAGTGATTCTCTCACCTCGGCCTCCCAAGTAGCTGGGATTACGGACACGCACCACCACACCCAGCTAATTTTTAATAGAGACAGGGTTTCACCATGTTGCCAGGCTGGTCTTAAACTCCTGACCTCAGGTGATCTGCCCTCTTCAACCTCTCAAAGTGTTTGGATTACAAAGTGTTTCACCATGTTGGCCAGGTGGTCTTGAACTCCTGACCTCAGGTGATCTGCCCACCTCGGCCTCCCAAAGTGCTGGGATTACAGGCATGAGCTACCATGCCTGGTTGATATGTACTTTAAATCAGCAAAGCATTTTTACTCTTACAGGCTATTTGTGTGATCTCATTTGTCTTTGGTAAGTAGCTTTGATGCAGGTACATGATTGAGTCTAATTGCTTAGTGCTTTAGGTCACACACTATTGAGTACTGAACTGAGATTTCTGGTCTTTTGATTCTCTGGGCACTGACTCACCTATTTAGCTAGGCTGATTCACCCTCCACAATTCAAACCCCCAGAATGCTTTTAGAGTGATGCTGAGGATGTCCACATAACTGAACCTGATGGAGACAAATTCCATAGAAATAGAAAGCTATAGAAGTGTAAGCAATAGAAGTGTAATATACTCTCATCAACTGAAAAAATATCAATAGTAAATTTGGGAATGAGAAACAGTAAGTATGGGCCAGGCGCAGTGGCTCATGCCTGTAATCCCAGAACTCTGGGAGATTGAGGTGGGAGGATCACTTGAGCCTAGGAGTTTGAGACCAGCCTCAGCAACAAAATAATGCCCCATCTCTAGTTTTTTTTTTAATTAGCTGGGCATGGGTGGCACACACCTATAGTTCCAGCTACTTGGGAGGCTGAGGTGGAAGGATCGTTTGAGCCCAGGGGGTCGAGGCTACAGTGAGCTGTAATCGCACCACTGCACACCAGCCTGGGTGACAGAGCAAGACTCTTCTCAAAATGATAATAACAATAACAAAGTGTGAATTGAAGATATTTTAAAATAACCCCTACAATACACAATGACAAAGGAAACCCAAGCCTAACAGTCAACCATCAGTCAGAACTAGAGATGAAGGAGGCTTCCCTCCTGCCTGCCAACATTAATAATACTCCCTATTTTCCCCCCCAAAATCAACAATAGTGTTGAAGAAACCTTGAAATATAGACAATAAAGCACCTGGGATGACATTATGAATCTGCTGACACCAATTTTAACAGGTTACATGAATAGACAGTCCCAATGAGGCATAGCCATGGTCAAGTTACATATTACTCAAGAAAGCTGTCCCAGTCTTTGTTGAGTTCAAGCCTAATTCTTAACCTGTTATTTAAAAGCCTCTATGTATTGGGTTCAAGTTGCCTTCTTCACACAGCACGACTCTCAGTGGAGTCCCAGCCTGCCTGGTCTGCTCTTGGTTTGCTGAAGGCTCCCTAGATATCTGTCTCCATGGCTCTGTTCACACCATTCCTCTGTTTCTAAGCTCTGTCATCTCCATCTGAGCGCAATTGCCATCTTTCAAAATCTTTCTCATCCTTCATGAGATCCTTAAAAAATCCCATGAGATAGAATGGGTATTACTAGTTACTCACCTAATAATGTTAAAAATAATCATCACATTAATTATCGTAATGAACTCTTACAGACACTTTGACTTATATTATCTCTGTAAACCCTTCCAGTGGCTGTCAGGTGGACAGGACAATTATGGTAGTTATCTCCATCTTACTAATTTATAGATTTCACGGCTGGGGCTCGGCAAGTTTATGTGACTTGTCTATGGTTACAAAGTGCTTAGTGGGCCTAAATTCAAACACAGGGCTCAGATTTCAGTCCCTTTCTGTAGCATCCTACCATCTGCCAGAACCAGTGTCTTTAGCAGTATTCCAAGCGCATGTCTGCCATGCTTCTTCCTGATCTACTTTTCACTTTTGTTCTTCTTCTTCCTGAACCCATAGAATTAATTTGATTAGATGGGGAAAGGTACGGGGAGACTTTCCTCTAGATGGGAAGGGTCCCCTCTTAAAGGACAGAGCTCCCACCAAAGTGACATACAAATAAAATGCCCTCTGATGTTGAATATGAATGTTTCCCCTCAGCTCAGGGTGCTGCTGTCAGTACTGATGTGAAGAAGGGAGAAAGCGGGTGAGGAGGGAGGAGGGTGGTGGGGCAGGTGTGTGAGTCTCACTGAGTCTGGACCCTCGGGCCCTAGCTGGCCCTCCTCCCTCTGCACTTCCAGTCCCTGTGAGGTGCCTCCTGGCTGTGGTGGGCTCTCACTGATGTAGGACAAAGCCTTGCCGTCCACCCTGGAGTTCAGCCAGTCATAGAAACAGTGTTTGAAAGGGGTTAGGCTTCCACCAACTTTTAGCCCACGTTATAGCTGAACTCTCAGGCATGTGCTGGATGACTGCTGCCTGCCGTGGAAATCTGTCATGCATAATAGTATTCTGACATTTTCAGAGTCCCAACAACTAATGACTTTAAAATTCTTCAAGTAGCAGAGAGATCCAAGATGGCCGATTAACAACAGCTCAGGATTGTAGCTCCCAGTGAAAGCGCAGAGAGCGAGTGGACACCGCACTTTCAGACGAATTTTTGTTGCCCACAGACTAGGAGATTCCCGGCGGAGGAGCCACACGGG
>CAUYLG010018444.1:0-30410 GCA_963573385.1 Cacajao melanocephalus
AAAACACCAAAAGCATTGGCAACAAGGGCCAAAATAGACAAATGGGACCTAATCAAACTCCACAGCTTCTGCACGGCAAAAGAAACAGTCATTAGAGTAAATCGGCAACCAACAGAATGGGAAAAAATTTTTGCAGTTTACCCATCTGACAAAGGGCTGATATCCAGAATTTACAAAGAACTAAAACAGATTTACAAGAAACAAACAAGCCCATTCAAAAGTGGGTGAAGGACATGAACAGACACTTTACAAAAGAAGACATACATGAGGCCAACAAACATATGAAAAAATGCTCGTCATCACTGGTCATTAGAGAAATGCAAATCAAAACTACATTGAGATACCTTCTCATGCCAGTTAGAATGGCGATCATTAAAAAATCTGGAGACAACAGATGCTGGAGAGGATGTGGAGAAATAGGAACACGTTTACACTGTTGGTGGGAGTGTGAATTATTAGTTCAACCATTGTGGAAGACAGTGTGGCAATTCCTCAAGGACCTAGAAATCGAAATTCCATTTGACCCAGCAATCCCATTACTGGGTATATATCCAAAGGAGTATAAATCATTCTACTATAAGGACACATGCATACAAATGTTCATTGCAGTGCAGTTTGCAATAGCAAAGACCTGGAACCAACCCAAATGCCCATCGATGATAGACTGGACAGGGAAATTGTGGCACATATACGCCATGGAATATTATGCAGCCATCAAAAATGATGAATTCGTGTCCTTCTTAGGGACATGGATGAACCTGGAAACCATCATTCTCAGCAAACTGACACAAGAACACAAAATCAAACACCGCATGTTCTCACTCATAGGCGGTTGGAACAATAAGAACACATGGACATAGGGAGGGGAGCACTACACACTGGGGTCTGTTGGGGGGAAAATAGGGGAGGGACAGCGGGAGGTGGGGAGTTGGGGAGAGATAGCATGGGGAGAAATGCCAGATATAGGTGAAGGGGAGGAAAGCAGCAAATCACACTGCCACATGTGTACCTATGCAACAATCTTGCATGTTTTTCACATGTACCCCCAAACCTAAAATGCAATAAAAAAAATATTTAAAAAAAAAGGAAAGAGAATGGACTATACAGAAGACTAGATTCTGTCTCCTCTGACTTGTTTAAACAAAGAATGGTGGCATAGCTTGGATGTCAGATTAGTCTATGGAAGGAGAGAGAGCTGCTGTGAAATGCAAAAATTGCAGAGGGATAGTAAGACCTCAGACACTTATGGAAAAGAAATTAGAGAGGAATATAATGGCAAATCTAAGGCCCAGGGAAAAAGCTTGGGCAAGACTTTTTGAAAATAATTAAGAAAGTTAAATGTAGATAAGAAATATTGAAGAAAAGAATAAACACCACAACACAGGCCCAGATAGTTACAGGCCCAGATAATACATGAGAATTCTTTATGAATTCACCCTAGGACAAACTCAAGGCTTAAAGACCAGCTAATTAGTAAATGTCTTCCTGATGAATCTACAAATAATGGGCGATGTGGCTGCTTTGCTTCCTGTCAAATTTTTGACAAAAGATTACAAAGCATGCAGAGAGAGAAAAACATAATCCATTGAAAGGGAAAAATAATCACAAAAATTTTTGCAGAAACACAGACATTAAATTACTAGATAAAGACTTTAAAATAATGATCTTAAATATTCTCAAGCCTCTAAAAGAAAAATGGACAAATAACTAAAGGATATCAGAAAAACAGTATTTAATAAAATGAGGTTGTTCACAAAGAGAGATTATAAAAATAAGCAAAGAGAGATACCAGAGTTGAAAAATGCAATAAGTAAATAGAAAAATTTACTACAAATGTGCAACACTGGACCTAAGCAGAAGAAAGAGTCAGCAAACTGGAATAGAGATAAGTTGGAATTATTGAATCTGAAGAACAAAATTATTTTAGAAAGGAATGGTGAAAAAGATCAAAGAGAACTAAAGGAACATAGGAGATGTCATCAAATGGGCCAACATTTGCATTGCGGGTATTCCAGAATGAGTAGAGAGAGAGAAAGACAGTAAATTTATTTAAAGAAATACTGAATGAACACTTCCCAAATTTTAGGAAAGATATAAAAAAAACAAGTGTTCTATATATTAATTAAAATAAACCCTAAGATTCACACCAATAAATTTAAAGCAAGCTGTTAAAAGGCAAACATAAGGAGAATATTGAAAATAACAAGAGGAAAGTGATTTATTACATGCAAGGAATCACAGAAAAGATTACTGGCAGGTTTCTCAGTAGCAACATTGTAGTAAGAAGGTAGTGAGATGATATTTCAAGGTTTAAAAGAAAACAAACATCAAAACAAAAAACAACTGAAAACAAAACAAAAGAAATATAAACCCAGACTTCTACATCTGATGAAATTGTTCTTCAGATATAAGGGAAACATTAAGATATTTCCAGGCAAACAAAACCTGGAGAGCAGTTGTTTATTACCCCTAGACCTGCCCTGCAAAAATGCTAAAGAGAGTCCTTCCTTCAGGTTAAAATAAAAAATTGGTTTATAAAAAGTAACCCAAGCCATATGAAAATATGAAGTTATCCAGTAAAGTTAAACACATTGACAAATATTCTTTTTTTTTTTTAATTATATTTTAACTTCTGGGGTACATGTGCAGATCATGCACGATTGTTATATAGGTATACACATGCCATGGTGGTTTGCAGCATCCATCTCCCCATCATCTACATTAGGTATTTCTCCTAATGTTATTCCTCCCCAATCCCCCCATGCCCTGCAGTCCCTCCCCTAGCCCCTCCACTCCCCCAGCAGGTCCTGGTGTGTGATGTTACCCTCCCTGTGTCTATGTGTTCTCATTGTCCAATTTCCACTTATGAGTGAGAACATACAGTGTTCGGTTTTCTGTTCTTGGGTTAGTTTGCTGAGAATGACCAGCTTCATCCATGTGGCTTCAAAGGACATAAACTCAACCTTTTTTATGGCTGCATAGTATTCCATGGTGTATACATGCCACGTTTATTTTATCCACTCTATCATTGATGGGCATTTAAGTTAGTTCCAAGTCTTTGCTATTATAAACAGTGCCCCAGTGAACATGTGTGTGCATGTATCTTTATAGTAGAATGATTTATAATCCTTTGGGTATATACCCAGTAATGGGATTGCTGGGTCTAATGGTATTTTTATTTCTAGATCCTTGAAAAATCAACACACTGTCTTTCACAAAGGTTGAATTAAATTACACTCCCACCAACAGTGTAAAAGTGTTCCTATTTCTCCACATCCTCTCCAGCATCTGTTATCTCCAGATTTTTGTAATGATCACTGTTCTAACCGGTGTGAGATGGTATCTCAATGTGGTTTTGATTTACATTTCTCTAATGACCAGTAATGATGAGCATTTTTTCACGTTTGTTGGCTGCATTAAGGTTTGAAAAGTGTCTGTTCATTTCCTTTACCCACATTTTGATGGGGTTGGTTGTTTTTTCTCGTAAATTTGTTTAAATGCTTTGTAGATTCTGGATATTAACCCTTTGTCAGATGGGTAGATTGCAAAAATTTTTTCCCATTCTGTTGATTGCCAGTTCACTCTAATGATAGTTTCTTTTGCTGTGCAGAAGCTGTTAAGTTTAATTAGATCTCGTTTATCTATTTTGGCTTTTGTTGCCATTGTTATTGGTGTTTTAGTCATGAAGTCCTTGCCCATGCCTAAGTCCTAAATTTTATTGCCTAAGTTTTTCTTCTAGGGTTTTTATGGTGTTAGGTCTTATGTTTAGATCTTTAATCCATCTTGGGTTAATTTTTGTATAAGGTATAAGGAAGGGGTCTAGTTTCAGTTTTCTGCATATAGCTAGCCAGTTCTCCCAACACCATTTATTAAATAGGGAATTCTTTCCCCATTGCTTGTTTTTGTCAGGTTTGTCAAAGATTAGGTCGTTGTAGAGGTGTGATGTTACTTCCAAGGCCTTGTTCTGTTCCCTTTGTCTATATCTCTGTTTTGGAAGCAGTACCATGCTGTTTTGATTACTGTAGCCTTGTAGTACAGTTTGAAGCCTCCAGCTTTGTTTATTTTGCTTAGGATTGCCTTGGCTATGCGAGTTCTTTTTTGGTTCCATATGAAGTTTAAGGTGGTTTTTCCATTACTGTGAAGAAGGTCAATGGTAGCTTGATGGGGATAGCATTGAATCTGTAAATTACTTTGGGCGGTATGGCCATTTTTACAATGTTGATTCTTCCTAACTTGGAGCATGAAATGTTTTTCCATATGTTTGTGTCTTCTCTTATTTCCTTGAGCAGTGGTTTGTAGTTCTTCTTGAAGAGGTCCTTCACATTCCTTGTTAGTTGTATTCTGAGGTATTTTATTCTCTTTGTAGCAATTATGAATGGGAGTTTGCTCATGATTTGACTCTCTCGTCTTTTTTTGCTGTATAGGAATGCTTGTGATTTTTGCACATTGATTTTGTATCTTGAGACTTTGCTGAAGTTGCTTATCATCCTAAGGAGGTTTTGGGCTGAGACAATGGAGTCTTCTAAATATACAATCATGTCATCTGCAAATAGAGATAATTTGACTTTCTCTTTTCCTAATTGAATAAATACCCTTTATTTCTTTTTCTTGCCTGATTGCTCTAACCAGAACTTCCAATACTATGCTGAATACGAGTAGTGAGAGAGGGCACCTTTGTCATGTGTCAGCTTTCAAAGGAAATGCTTCCAGTTTTCGCCCATTCAGTATGATACTGGCTGTGGGTTTGTCATAAATAGCTTTTATTATTTTGAGATACATTTCATCAATACCTAGTTTATTAAGAGTTGTTAGCATAAAGGCTGTTGATTTTTGTCAAAGGCCTTCTCTGCACCTATTGAGACAATCATGTGGTTTTTGTCTTTGGTTTAGATTTGTGTATGTTTAACCAGCCTTGCATTCAAGGGATGAAGCCGACTTGATCAGGTTGGATAAGCTTTTTGATGTGCTGTTGGATTTGGTTTTCCAGTAGTTTATTGAAGATTTTTGCATCAATGTTCATCATGGATATTGGCCTAAAATTTTCTTTTTTAGTTGTGTGTCTGCCAGGTTTTGGCATCAGGATGATGTTGGTCTCATAAAATGAACTAGGGAGGATTCCCTTTTTTTGTATTGTTTGGAATAATTTCAGAAGGAATGGTACCAGGTCCTCTTTGTACCTCTGGTCAATTTCAGCTGTGAACTCCTCTGGTCCTGGACTTTTTTCCATTGGTAGGTTATTAATTGCTGCCTCAACTTCAGACCTTGTTATTGGTCTACTCAGGGATTCAACTTCTTCCTGCTTTCATCTTGGGAGATTGTATGTGTCCTGGAATGTGACCATATCTTCTAAATTTACTGATTTATGTGCATGGAGGTGTTTGTAGTAATCTCTGATGGTAGTTCCTATTTATGTTGGATCAGTGGTAATACCCCCCTTTATCATTTTTTACTGCATCTATTCAATTCATCTCTCTTTTCTTTTTTATTGGTCTGGATAGTGGTCCATTTTATTTTTTATTTTTTTCAAAAAACCAGCTCCTGGATTTATTAATTTTTTGAAAGGTTTTTTTATGTCTCTATCTCCTTCAGTTCTGCTCTCATCTTAGTTATATCTTGTCTTCTGCTAGCTTTTGAATTTGTTTGCTCTTTCTCCCTAGTTCTTTTAATTGTGATGTTAGGGTGTTGATTTTAGATCTTTCCTCTCTTCTCATGTGGGCATTTAGTGCTATAATTTTTTTTCTAGACTCTGCTTTAAATGTGTCCCAGAGATTCTGGTACATTGTGTCTTCATTCTTATTGGTTTCAAATAACATCTTTACTTCTTCCTTCATTTCATTATTTATCCAGTATTCATTCAGTAGCAGCTTGTTCAGTTTTCCTGTAGTTGTGCGGTTTTGAGTGAGTTTCTTAATCCTGAGTTCTACTTTGATTGCACTATGGTCTTAGAGGGTGTTTGTTAAGATTTCCATTCTTTTGCAGTTGCTGAGGAGTGATTTACTTCCAATTATGTGGTCAATTTTTGAGTAAGTGAGATGTGGTGCTGAGAAGAATGTATATTCTATGGATTTGGGGTGGAGAGTTCTGTAGATGCCTATTAGGTCTGCTTGGTCTAGATCTGAGTTGAAGTCCTGGATATCCTTAATTTTCTGTCTCATAGATCTGTCTAATATTGACAGTGGAGTGTTACAGTCTCCCACTATTATTGTGTGGAAGTCTAAGTCCTTTTGTAGGTCATTAAGTACTTGCTTTATGTATCTGGGTGCTCCTGTATTGGATGCATACATATTTAGGATAGTTAGCTCTTCTTGTTGCATTGATCCCTTTATCATTATTTAATGCCTTTCTTTGTCTCTTTTGATCTTTGTTGCTTTTAAGCCTGTTTTATCAGAGACTAGGATTGCAACCACTGCTTTTTTTGCTCTTCATTTGCTTGGTAAATCTTCCTCCATCCCTTTATTTTTAGCCTATATGTGTCTTGCATGTGAGATAGATCTCCTGAATATAGCACACTGATGAGTCTTGACTCCTTATCCAGTTTTCAAGTCTGTGTCTTTTGATTAGGGCATTTAGCCCATTTACATTTAAGGTTAATATTGTTATGTGTGAATTTGATCCCGTCATTTTGATGCTATCTGGTTTTTTGCCCATTAGTTGATGCAGTTTCTTCATTGTGTCGATGGTCTTTGCAATTTGATACATTTTTACAGTGGCTGGTACTGGTTGTTCCTTTCCATGTTTAGTGCTTCCTTCAGGAGCTCTTGTAAGTCAGGCCTGGTGGTGATGAAATCTCTCAGCAATTGCTTGTCCATAAAAGATTTTATTTCTCCTTTACTTATGAAGCTTAGTTTGGCTTGATATGAAATTCTGGGTTGAAAGTTGTTTTCAATAAGGATGTTGAATACTGGCTCCCACTCTCTTCTGGCTTGTTGAGTTTCTGCTGAGAGATCCGCTGTGAGTCAGATGGGCTTCCCTTTGTGGGTAACCTGACCTTTCTCTCTGGCTGCCCTTAGCACTTTTTCCTTCATTACAACCCTGGTGAACCTGGTGATTACGTGCCTTGGGGTTGCTCTTCTTGAGGAATATCTTTGTGGTGTTCTCTGTATTTCCTGAATCTCATTGTTGGCCTGATTTGCTAGATTGGGAAAGTTCTCCTGAATAATATCTGAAAAGTGTTTTCCAGCTTGGTTTCATTCTCCACATCACATTCGGGTATGCCGATCAAACATAGATTTGGTCTTTTCACATAATCTCATATTTCTTGGAGGCTTTTTTCATTTCTTTTCTCTTTTTTCTGTAATCTTGCTATCTCATTTTATTTCATTGAGTTGATCTTCAATCTCTGATATCCTTTCTCCTTGATCAATTCGGCTATTGAAACTTGTGTATGCTTCATCAAGTTATCGTGCTGTGTTTTTTTATCTGTCAAGTCATTTATATTCTTCTCTAAACCGGTTATTCTAGTTAGCATTTTGTCCAACCTTTTTTGAAGGTTCTTAGTTTCTCTGGATTGGGTTAGAACATGCTTCTTTAGCTCGGAGAAGTTTGTTATTATCTACCTTCTGAAGCCTGATTCTGTCAATTTGTCAAACTCATTCTCCATTCAGCTTTGTTACCTTGCTGGTGAGGAGTTGTGATCCCTTGGAGAAGAGGAATTTTGGTTTTTGGCAATTTCAGCCTTTTTGTGCTGGTTTCTTCCCATCTTCATGGATTTATCTATCTTTGGTTTTTGAAGTTGGTGACTTTTGGATGTGGTCTCCAAGTGAACATCCTTTCTGTTGATGTTGAAACTATTTCTTTCTGTTTTTTATTTTTTCATCTAACAGTCAGGCTTCTCTGCTGCAGGCCTGCTGGAAGTCCACTCCAAACCCTGCTTGCCTGAGAATCACCCACGGGGCTGCAGAACTGGAAGGATTACTGCCTGTTTCTTTCTCTGGTAGCTTTGTCCCAAAAGGGTATCTGCCAGATGTCAGCAAGAGCTCTCCTGTATGTGGTGTCTCTTAGGATATATGGGGGTCAGGGAGCCACTTGAGGAGGCAATCTGTCCCTTATCAGAGCTCAAGTACTGTGCTGGGAGCTTTATTGAGCCCTTTTTATTTCTGCTGAAGTGAAACTGACAACTGCCCCTTTTCCCAGGTGCTCTGTCTAGGGAAGTTGGGCTTTATTTATAAGTCTCTGATGGGCTGTTGCCTTTTTTCAGAGATGCCCTGCAAGGAAGAAGGGAGTCTGGCCACAGTCTGCCTGCAGAGGCCTTGCTGAACAGCTTTGGGCTTTGTCCAGCTGCTGTTTAATCTTCCGAGCGATTTTCTTTACCCAGGCACACCGGCAAGGTTAGAATTGCCTTAGTAATGGCAGACACCCCTCCCCTTCACCAAACTGACCATCCTAGGTGGAGCTCAGACTGCTGTGCTGGCTGCGAGGATTTCAAGCCAGTGGGTCTCAGCTTGCTGGTCTTTGTGGGGGTGGGACCTGCTGAGCCAGATCACTTGGCTCCCTGCCTTCAGCCCCCTTTCTTGAGTGATTCTGCCTCGCTGGCATTTCAGCTACCGGCTAAAACAGCTACTCAAAACAGCCACCCAGTTTTGTGCTGGAGACCCAGTGTGCAGGTGTTGTAGGTGCTGGCAAGAATCTCCTGGTGTGTGAGTTGTAGAGACCATGTGAAAAGCACTGTATCTGAACTAGAGTGCTGGAATGTCCAGAAAAGTCCCTAATGGCTTCCCTTGGCTAGGAGGAGGAGTTATTCAGCCCCTTGCACTTCCCAGGTGAGGCAACACCCCACCCTGCTTTGGTTTGCCCTCCTTGGGCTACACCCACTGTCTAACCAGTCCCATTGAGAACGTGGTACCTTGGTTGGAAATGCAGAGATCACTCACCTTCTGCATCACTCTCACTGGAAACGTGCTCCAGAGCTGTTCCTATTAGGCCATCTTGGCAGAAGTTCCCCAGTGGAAGCATTTGACAAATATTCTGAAAACTATTATAGTAATATTGATTTGTAACTATTTTTACTTACTATAGATTTTTTGAAATAATGAATAAGGATAATCATAAATCTATGTTAATAAGTACACAAAAATAAACATGTAATTGGTGACATCAATACATAAAAAGAGGAGGTGACACACAAAAATGTTATAGTTTTGTACATAATTTAGGTTGATATATATTTAAGATATATTTTCATATTTTTAAAATGTAGGCAATTTCTATAGTAATGACAAAGAAAGTATTTATAGAATATACACAAAAGGGAATAAGAAGAGAATAAAAATGTGTCACAACAAATAAAATAAAATAGGAAAGCAGAGATGAAAAATTGAAAAAAACAAAAAGCATAAAGATAACAGGTAATAATACAATGTAAGTTTTTTCTTTATTAGCAATTACTTTAAATGTAAAGTAAACTCTCAAAACAAAGGATCGAAATTGGAAAAATAAATTTTACAAAAGGATCAAACTATACAGTGGCTACAAGAAACTCACTTTAGATTCAAAAACTCATATGGAATGAAAGTGAAAGAATAGAAAAATACATCTCATGCAAACAGTACCCAAAAGACAAATGGGGTGGCTCCGCTCACACCCAAACAAAAGGACTTCAGTCTGAAACTTTTATAAAAGACAAAAAGGTTGAACTATGTAAAAGATTATTTCACCAAGAACATATAACAATTATAAATAGAAATGCACTGAACATCAAAGCTACAAAATATAAGAGGCCAATGTTGACAGAATGAAAGGGAGAAATGAATGGCTCTACAATAATACTAGAAAATGTAAATGTTTCACTTTAAATAATAAGGAATCCACATGGTGAGAAGGATGATGGTTGATGAGAAATTACTTAGTGGGTATCTTGTATGTTATTTGGGTGATGGTTATCCAAAAGCCCTGACTTGACCACTATGTGATCTATGCATGTAATAAAGTTGCATTTGTATGTCATAATTTATGTAAAGAAAAAAATGAGTAGTCCAACTAGACAGAAAATCAACAAGAAAATGGAGAACTTGAACAACACTATGGCCAATTTAAACTAACAGACATAAAAACACAATACTCCACCCAGGTGGAGCGAGACAGTTGAACAGAAGCCTACACCATACGTTTCCCCAACAGGAGCACCAAATTTCAACAACTACACACAAAAATCACCTTCACAAAACCAAAACCCATGGTATCTTGTTTTAACTTTATATTGCTGAAAGAGGCACTGAAGAGCGTAGGTAGGAGAAACAGTCTTGAATCACCAATGCCACACCTCCCCAACACTCTCACAGTGGTATTGCAGTGCAGACGTAGAGTCTGTGCATTTGGGGGAAGTGAGAATGCAGCAATTGGGAGACTTTACATTAAACTCAGTGCTTCCCTGTCACAGCAGAGAGCAAATCCATGTTGGGTTCAGCAGTGCTCGTGAATTTGGGCCAGTTCTAGCCAGAGGGGATTAGCCTATCCCAGCAGCCAGAACTTGTGCTTCTTGGTAGGCCTTTCCACTGTAGGCAAAAGTGCTCTGGGGTCCTAGGAATACTTGAAAGACTATCTAGGACACAAGTATTGCAATTACTAGACAACTCCTAGTGCTGGGTTGGTCTAAGAGCCAGTGGATTAGGGTGGCACATGAACTAGGGAGACACCAGACAGGGCAGCTAAGGGACAGCTTCTGCTATCTGTTCTCCAAACTCAGCCAGGATAGCTGGCAGTAACAACAGTGATTCTTTCCTTCTGGTTGAGTAGACGAGATTGAGGAGTAAAGAAAACATCATCTTGCATCTTGGATACCAGCTCATCCACAGTAGGTTAGGACAGCAGGCAGAGTTGTGAGGCTCCCATTCCAGACTCTAGCTCATGGATGACATTTCTAGAAACCCGTTAGGACAGAAGGAAACCTGCTGCCTTTATGCCATCAACAGAAGGACCTAGTTTTGGCAAGATTCATCACCTGCTGAGTAAAGAACACTTAATCCCTGAATAACCAACATCAGTACCCAGGTAGTACACCATGGACCTAGATTATGTGATATGCTGGCTTCAGGTGTGACCCGGCACATTCCCAGCTGTGGTGGCTATGGTGAAAGACTTTCTGCTTGAACAAAGCAGAAGAAAAAGTAAAGGGGCTATTGTCTGGCACCTTAGGTAGGACTTCAGCTACAATGGGGTAGAGAATCAAGTGGGCTCATGGTTGTCAAGTCCAGGCCTAGGCTCTTAGACAATTTGTAGACTGGCCTTGGGCTAGATGGAAGCTCACTGCCCTGAATGGTGAGTTCTATGCCTGGCAGCTTTCACAACAAGCTAACTAAAGAGCTCTTAGACTTTAAGTAAACATTGGCAGTGACCTAGCAGAAACTTACATGGGGTGGTGGTGGTGGTGGCCACAAAGAGAGACTCTGCTACATACAGAAAAAAGATCAAAGAGTGGTAAGACCTTTGTCTTGTGGTTTGAGTGCCAGCGTAGCCACAGTAGAATTAACCATCAGGTAAATCTATAAGGTTTTTAGCTCCAATCCCTGGCCCTCGGACAGGATCTCTGGATCCAGTTGAACATGGGACAACTCACTGCCCTAAAGAGTGACACAAACCTGGCTGGCTTCACAGCCTGCAAATTATAGAGCCTTGAGTGAACATAAGTGGTAGCCAGGTAGTGGTTACAGCAGGCCTTGAGCAAGACTCAGTGCTGTGCTGGTTTTCTGTCCAAACCAGTGCAGCCTCAGTGATGGTGGCCACGGGAATGCTTGTATCTCCACATGATCAGTATTGTATGGAGAGAGATTTTATTTCTTTGGGAGAAAGTAATGGAAAAGAACAAAAACCTCCACCAGGTAATCCATAAAATTCTTTAAGATCTTATTCAAGCCCATCAAAGTAGTACCTCTATGAATTCGAGAGAGCCACAGCGTTATTGGGTTGAGGATTTAAGTCCCTATGAATACCTGGAATGCCTTCCCAAGGATAGGCACAAACAAGCCCAGACTGTGAGGACTACAATAATTGTTTAACCCTGCAATGCTCAGAAACTGACAAACATCTACAAGCATGAAGACCATCCAGGAAAAAATGATCTCACCAAACAAAATAAACAAAGAGCCTAAATAAATAAATAAATAAAATCCTGGAAAAACAAAGATATGTGACCATTCATATGAAGTATTCAAAATAACTCTGTGGAGGAAACTCAAAGAAATTAAAGATAACCCAGTGAGGAAATTCAAAATTCTAATAGATAAATTCATTGAGGAAATTGAAATGATTAAGTAGAATCAAGCAGATATTCTATGTTGAAAAAAGCAGTTGACATACTGAAGAACATATCAGTGTATCTAAGAGAATTTTTCTAGCAGAAAGAAAGAATTAATCAGCTTGAAGACAGACTATTTGAAAATACACAGTGAGATGAGACAAAAGAAAAAAAGAAGAAACAATGAACCATACCTACATAATCTAGAAAATGATCTTCAAGAGAAGCTCCCAAAGTTATTGACCTTAAAAAGGAGGTAGAGAAAGAGACGGATTTGAAACTTTATGCAAAGAGAAATAACAGAGAATGTTCCAACCTAGAAAATGTATTAATATTCAAGTACAAGAAGGTTATAGTGTTATACCTGAGCGGGTTTAAACAGAAGCACCACGCACTGAGTTTGTTGAGTCCACCTTTATGCCAGCATCCAAGAGTCAGCTAGAGCTCACACCTCTCGGCCAAGAACAAAGGGCAGGCAACATTTTTATACCAGTTTGGGGTCGGGGGTGGTAAGCAGATTATTACAGAAGCAGGATCAGGTTAGGGGAAGGGGGGATGCCTAACAAAAAAGTTCTACTTAAAGTTGTTTTTTACTCAGGATATGGGGTACGCAGTTGCACGGTTTTGCAAGTACAGGATGTATAGGCCAGTGGGCCGTTTTTCAGAAAATTGGTTACAAAGATGTCAGGTGTCTCAGACCACAAGCTCTCAGAACAGAATGCCTTACATAGCTCAGGATGGGCAACATAGCTCAGGGTGGGCAAAATGGAGTTAGCAGGATTGTTTAAAATGTATTCATCACAGCCAAGCTAGGGTATTTTAATAGAACACCAAGCAGATTTAACCCAAAGAAGACTAACCGAAGACATTTAATAAACTCCCAAAAGTCAAAGATATAGAATGGTTTTTAAAAGCAGCAAAAGAAAAGAAAGAAAGAACATAAAATGGAGCTCCAATATGTCTGGCAGCAGACTTTTCAGTGGAAACTTTCAGGCCAGGAGAGAATGGCATGACATATTTAGAGTGTTGAAGAAAAAAAAAACACCACTTTCATCTAGAACAGTATATTTAGTGAAAATATTCAGCATGGGACAGATCTTTCAGAGAAGACCTATGATGCACCACAAAAATTGAAAGTAAAAATTTAAAATAAAAAAACAAATAATACTCATGAATACATGTGTTTTCTTTTGTGCATAGAACATTATTCAAATGAATTATATGCTGGATTACAAGAGTCTTAATAGATTATATATTCTTGAAATTATGTAAAACATTTCTTTCGAACACAGTGGTAGGAATCTCAAAAATCGACAGCAGAATGAAAAATTGGAAACTCAAAAATGGGAAAATCATGTAATACATTTAAGTAGCTGATTAGTCCAGAAAAAATTACAAGGAAAATTACACAATTTTCTTGATACAAATGAACATAGAAGCAAAATACAACAAAATGTTTGAGATGGATGCTTTGAAACCAATGCTAAAAAGAAATTTATATCTATAAATGCTTACATTAGAAAGAAGAAAAGTCCTCCATCAACAGCATAACTTTATGCCTTAAGAAAGGGTTTAAAAAGAAAAAAGTAAAGAAAGGGTTTAGGTAGAGTTCGGTGGCTTACACCTGTAATCCCAGCACTTTGGAAGGCTGAGGCAGGAGGATCACTAGGTCAGGAGATTAAGACCCTCCTGGCCAACATGGTAAAACCCCATCTCTACGAATACAAAAATTAGCTGGGCGTGGTGGTACACACCTGTAGTCCCAGCTACTAGGGAGGCTGAGGCAGTAGAATCCCTTGAACCAGGAAGGTAGAGGCTGTAGTAAGCTGAGATCACACCACTGCACTCCAGCCTGGCAACATAGCAAAACTTTATCAAAAAAAAAAAAAAGTACTTAAAAAGAACTGAATTCAAGGCCAAGGTGAGTGTAAGAAAAAATATTAAAGACTAGAGCCCAAGGTAAATACAATAACGGTTATAAAACTATAAAGAAAAATCAACAATACTAACAATTGATTGGTGGAAAAGATATACAGAATTGACACATCTCTTGCTAAATAACAAAAACAAATAAAAAAGAAAGCAGAATTACAAAACTGAAAACATAAAAATAGAAATATTACTGCCGATTCTATAGAAATACAAAAGACTATTAGAGCGTATTATGAACACTTGAACACCAGTTGGATGACCTCAATAAAATGGAACAATCCTAGAAACATATTGCCTGCCAAGTGTCTATTATGGAAAAATAGAAAGTCAGAATAAAGCTGTAACTAACTAGTAGGCAGATTGAATCATAATCAAATTTCACAGGCAAAGAAAAGCACAGGACCAGATAGTGTTATAGATAAATTCTATGGATCACTTAAAGAATAAACAACAATCTTCCTGAATGTTTCCAATAAGTTGAAAAGAATCAAAGAGTTCATTTTTTGAGGCTGGCATTACCACGATACAAAGTACTATGAGTAAAAAAAAAAATACAGATCAAAGTCCCTTATGAAGATAGGTTGACTCTTAATATCTTAATAGCATGTTAGCAAACCCAAAAACAACTTATTAATAGGACTATACACCATGATTAAGTGTATTACTAAAATGCAAAGTTGCCTCATCAATGAAATACACCACATTAACAGACTGAAGAAAAAAAGACTACACATGATGATTCCAATTGATGTAAAAAAGTACTTGACAACATGCAACATATGTTTATGTTAAAATTATTAATAATGCTAGACAACAAAAAAACTACTTGAATGTGAGAAAGGGTGTTGATTTAAAAACCCCCAACATTCAACATATTTTTATGTCAAAATTACTAACAATTCTAGACAATAACAGAAACTACTTGAACATGAGAAAGGGTGTTGATTTAAAAACCCACAGCTGACATCATATACAGTGGTAAAAAATAAAAATCTTTTCTATGAGAACAGAAACAAGGCAAGGATGCCTGCTTTCATGGCTTCTATTCACATAGTACTGAAGTCATAGCCAGATAATCTAAGCATGAAAAAGAAATAAAATTCATGCATATTGAAAAGGATGTTTTACAAGATACTCAACCAACCATCAGGAAAACACGAATCATAAACACAATGAGACATCATCTTATCTCATTTAGGATGGGTATAATTTTTTTTTATTGTACTTTAGATTCTGGGGTACATGTGCAGATCATGCAAGATTGTTGCATAGGTACACTCATGGCAAGGTGGTTTGTTGCCACCATCCTCCCATCACCTATACCTATTTCTCCCCACAGTATCCCTCCCTCACCTTCCCTCCCACTATCCCTCCCATACCCGACCCCTCAACAGACCCCAGTGTGTGATGCTCCCCACTTTGTGTCCAAGGGTTCTCATTGTTCAACACCCACCTATGAGTGAGAGCACGTGGTATTAGATTTTCTGTTGTTGTGTCAGTTTGCTGAGAATGATGGTTTCCAGGTTCATCCATGTCCCTACAAAGGACACAAACTCTTCATTTTTTATGGCTGCATAGTATTCCATGGTGTATATGTGCCACATTTACTTCGTCCAATCTATCATTGATGGGCATTTGGGTTGGTTCCAAGTCTTTGCTATTGTAAACAGTGCCATGATGAACATGTGTGTGCATGTGTCTTTATAATAGAACAATTTATAGTCCTTTGGGTATATACCCAGTAATGGGATTGCTGGGTCAAATGGAATTTCTATTTCTAGATCCTTGAGGAATCGCCACACTGTCTTCCCCTATGGTTGAACTAATTTACACTCCCATCAACAGTGTAAAAGTGATCCTGTTTCTCCACATCCTCTCCACCTTCTGTTGTCTCCAGATTTTTTAATGATCTCCATTCTAACTGGTGTGAGATGGTATCTCAATGTGGTTTTGATTTGCATTTCTCTAATAAGCAGTGATGAGGAGCATTTTTTCACATATTTGTTGGCTTCATATATGTCTTCTTTTGAAAAGTGTCTGTTCATATCCTTCACTCACTTTTGGATGGGTTGGTTTGATTTTTCTCGTAAATCTGTTTTAGTTCTTTGTAGATTCCGGATATTAGCCCTTTGTTAGATGGGTAGATTGCAAACATTTTTTCCCATTCTTTTGGTTGCTGGTTCAATCTAATGATTGTTCCTTTTGCTGTGCAGAAGCAATTTAGTTTAATTAAATCCCATTTGTCTATTTTGGCTTTTGTTGCTCTTGCTTTTGATGTTTTAGTCATGAAGTCTTTGCCCATGCCTGTGTCCTGAATGGCGTTGCCTAGGTTTTTTTCTAGGGATGTTATGGTATTAGATCTTATATTTAACTCTTTAATCCATCTTGAGTTAATTTCTGTATAACATGTAAGGCAGGAATCCAGTTTCAGCTTTCTTCATATGGCTGGCCAGTTTTCCCAACTCCATTTATTAAATAAGGAATGCTTTTTCTATTGCTTGTTTTTGTCAGGTTTGTCAAAAATCAGATGGTTGTTGGTGTGTGACATTATTTCTGTGACCTTTGTTCTATTTCATTGGTCTATATCTCTGTTTTGGTATCAGTATCATGCTGTTTTGGTTACTGTCGCCTTGTAGTATACTTTGAAGTCAGGTAGCATGATGCTTCCAGCATTTTTTGTTTTGTTTTGTTTGTTGGTTGGTTTAGAATTGTCTGTGCAGGCTCTTTTTTGGTTTCACATGAAATTTAAGGTGGTTTTTCCAATTCTGTGAAGAAAGTTAATGGTAGCTTGATGGGGATCACATTGAATCTATAGATTACTTTGGGCAGTATGACCATTTTCGCAATACTGATTCTTCCTAACCATCATCATCGAATGTTTTTCCATTTGTTTGTCTTCTCTCTCATTTCCTTGAGCAGTTGTTTATTGTTCTCTTTAAAGAGGTTCTTCACATCCCTTGTAAGTTGTATTCCCAGATATTTAATTCTCTTTGTAGCAATTGTGAATGGGATTTCACTCAGTGTATGGGAATGCTTGTAATTTTTGCCTATTGGTTTTGTATCTGGAGACTTTGTTGAACTTGCTTATCAGCTTAAGAAGATTTTGGGCTGAGCTCCAATCTTAGTTATTTCTTGTTTTCTACTGGTTTTGAAATTTTTTTTGTTCTTTCAATTTCGATGTTATGGTGTCAATTATAGATGTTTCTTGCTTTCTCTTTTGGGCATTTAGTGCCATAAATTTCCCTCTACGCACTGTTTTAAATGTGTCCTAGAGATTCTGGTACGTTGTTTCTTTTTTCTTAGTGGTTTCAAGGAACAGCTTTATTTCTGCCTTTGTTTTGTTATTTATTCATTAGTCATTCAGGAGCAGGTTGTTCAGTTTCCATGTAGTTGTGCAGTTCTGAGTGAATTTCTTAATCCTGAGATGTGATTTGATTGCACTGTGGTCTGAGATACTGTTATGATTTCCGTTTTTTGTTTTTGTTATTTGTGTGTGTGTGTGTGCATTTGCTGAGGAGTGTTTTACTTCCAATTATGTGGTCAATTTTAGAATAGGTGTGATGTGGTGCTGAGAAGAATGTATACTCTGTTGATTTAGGATGGAGGGTTCTGTAGATGTCTATTAGATTCACTTGGTCCAGAGATGAGTTCATGTCTTAGATATCCTTGTTAATTTTCTCTTTCATTGATCTGTCTAATATTGACAATGGGGTGTTAAAGTCTCCCACTATTATTATGTGGGAATCTAAGTCTCTTTGTAGGTCTCTAAGAACTTGCTTTATGAACCTGGGTACTCCTGCATTGGGTGCATATATATTTAGGATAGTTAGCTCTACTTGTTGCATTGATCCCTTCACCATTATGTAATGCTTTCCTTTTTCTCTTTTGATCTTTGATGGTTTAAAGTCTTTTTTTATCAGAGACTAGGATTGCAACCCCTGTTTTGTTGTTGTTGTTGATTTTTGTTTTTGTTTTTGCTTTCCATTTGTTTGGTAAATATTCCTCCATCTCTTTATTTTGATCCTCTGTGTGCCTTTTCGCATGAGATGTGTCTCCTCCTTAACATACCACAATGACGAGGTCTGTACTCTTTATCTAATTTTCCGGTCTGTGTCTTTCAATTGGGGTATTTAGCCCATTTACATTTAAGGTTAATAATGTTATGTGTGAATTTGATCCTGCCATTATGATGATAGCTGGTTATTTTGCCTGTTAGTTGATGCAGTTTCTTCCTAGCTTTGATAGTCTTTACAATTTTGTATATTTTTGCAGTGACTGGTACCAAATGTTCCTGTCCATGTTTAGTGCTTCCTTCAGGAGCTTTTCTAAGGTAGGCCTGGTGGTGACAAAAATCTCTCAGCATTTGCTTGTCTGTTAAAGATTTGATTTCTCCTTCACTTATGAAGCTTAGTTTGGCTGAATATGTAATTCTGGGTTGAAAATTCTTTTCTTTAAGAATGTTGAATATTGGCCCTCACTCTCTTCTGGCTTGTAGGGTTTCTGATGAGAGATCCACTGTGAGTCTGATCAGCTTCCCTTTGTGGGTAACCTGACATTTCTCTCTGGCTGCCCTTTGCACATTTTTCTTCATTTCAACCTTAGTGAATCTGATGATTCGGAGTATTGGGGTTGCTCTTCTCAAAGAGTATCCTTG
This sequence comes from Cacajao melanocephalus, assembly GCA_963573385.1. Classification (NCBI taxonomy): domain Eukaryota; kingdom Metazoa; phylum Chordata; class Mammalia; order Primates; family Pitheciidae; genus Cacajao; species Cacajao melanocephalus. Next base: position 18,816 of record CAUYLG010018444.1, read on the forward strand.
TGGTGTCACTGTATTTCCTGAATTTGAATGTTGCCCTGCCTTGCTAGGTTGGAGAACTTCTCTGGGATAACATCCTGAAGAGTGTTTTAAAACTTGGTTTTATTTTTCCCTTTACTCTCAGGTACACCGATCAAATGTAGATTTGGTCTTTCACGTAATCTCATGTTTCTTGGAGGCTTTGTTAATTTCTTTTCACTCTTTATTCTTTAAACTTGTCTTCTTACTTTATTTCATTGAGTTGATCTTCAATCTCTGATATCCTTTCTTCTGCTTGATCAGTTCAGCTATTGAAACTTGTGTATACTTCATGAAGTTCTCATGCTGTGTTTTTCAGCTCCATCAGGTTGTTTACGTTCTTCTCCAAAGTGGTTATCCTAGTTAGCATTTTGTCTAACCTTTTTTAAAGTTCTTAGCTTCCTTGCTTTGGGCTACAACATGCTCCTTTAGCTCAGTGAAGTTTATTATCCTCCTTCTGAAGCCTGCTTCTGTCAATTCATCAAACTCATTCTCTGGCCAGTTTTGGTTCCTTTGTTCACTCAACCTAGAGGTTTTCTGTTTATACAGATCAAGTAAGGATTTATAGGCTTCCTATCTGTTTCACTTCTAGGGCCACCATGATCAACTAGGAAATGCCAGAGGTCTACATAAGTCAGAACATTCTCTCTGCTGCTTTGACTCTACTGTCCATCACAGTAACCACACCCGTCGTGCCTTTGGTGACTGAGTGCTGCCACTTGCTCCTGACAACCTGGGATCCAATTATTTCCATTGCATTCAGGTTTTCTCATTCAGTAAATGAGTTCCCATTGTAAGGTCTGGCTTACAGAGAAAAGTTATCACAGAACTCTTCAAAGATGCTGGTGCTTCCCTTACAAATTTCTCACAATCATGGTGAAAGGTATGTCGTCTGGGCCCTCCCAGTGTGGGTGAGTGGTTCTTAAATGACAAATCCAGGCTGGGTGTGGTAGCTCACACCTATAATCCCAGCATTTTGGGAGGCCAAGACACATGATCCCTTGAGTCTGGGAGTTTGAGACCAGCCTGGGCTACAAAAAACATATCTTTTCAATTAGCCAGGTGTGATGACAAATGCCTGTAGTCCCAGGTACTGAGGAGTCTAAGGCAGGAGAACCATATGGGTCCAGGAGGTCGAAGATGCAGTGAGTTGTGATTGTGTCACTGTACTCCAGCCTAGATCTCAAAAAAAAAAAAAAAAAAAAAAAAAAAATTTAAAACCAGTTGTAAAACATACCAGTTTCATTTAGCATTGGATCCCTTCCTTTGCATTAAGGAAGTCCCAGCATTTCCAACTCCCTCACTGTAGGCAACCTTTCAGTCAATGTTTCAGCCAACCACAAAACAAATTGTTAGAGCTCTTTCTAACTCCCTCAAGCTGCAACATTAAATGCAGAATCTTTCCTTAGTGAGCATAAGTTTGTCCTGATCTGACTTTATGTTTCTTGTACCATTATCTCACACTCCTAATATCCATTCCCACACACACCCCCTGGATTTCCATCTGTGTAAATTAGGGCACTCAAATAGTTATTTTGGAGTATAATGTACCTCCTTGTGGGTCACACTTGTACCACACCTTTACAGGCCAGCTGGGACTTGAATTTATGTATAGGTCTAGAAGCAAATATGGGTGACAGAGATGGGTCCTGAGGAGACTCATCATTTTCTCACATGGCTACTGCCTCAGGGGAGGCCATTGCAGCTTCCTCAGGCAATGCAGGGTTAATCCCCCAGATCTAGTTATGGAGGCCACTCCCACTGGGAGTAAGGAGGCCTCTTCCCCTGGCAAAGAATCATCATCAGAATTTAGGCGCTCAATGTCCTCAGTTTCATTGGGGTCTCCCCACATACTCATTGTTACCCAAATTTCAGAACTCCATTCCTTCCCAATCTATATCCTAACACTATGAAAGGCTGGGAGTTAAACTTGCATTATAATTCAGCTAGCCACAGGGTGAGATTCTGAGTTTGATTTTCAGCAATCTCAGCTGAGGGGCTACCTGGGCTTAGGATCTATTTGAAGGCACACATAGGAGTTTTCAGGTCATTCATGTGATACTTCAGTTGGGAATTAGAATCCCTGAGCTTATTCTTTTATTTCCCCACTTTGTCCAGTGACGATAGAAGCAACAATCTAGTATTTATTAGTTTGCTGAAAATGTTCGAAATGTCCCATACACAGTCACATAGATCCTTGCTTCTTATAAAGTGGTTGATTAGAAGTCTCCAATGGTGATATTTGTGTATCTCTATTGCCAGATTATGCAATGAAGTATCAGTGCTCTCTTTATTATTGGAAATAGAGTGATTAACCACTTTAAATGAAATCTGATTTGAGAACCAATTCCTGAAACCCCAGAACCCAGAAAACTTATTCTCAGAATTCTGTTCCTCTAGAACCATTCTCCATACCAAAATCTGTATTAGTCAGGGTTTTTGAGAGAAACAGAATCAATTTGATATCTGCTGGGCTGACACAATTATGGAGGCTGAGAAGTCCAGTTGGCAGGCTGGAGACTGAGGAGAACCAATGGTGTAGTTCTAGTCTGTGTTGGAGGCTTGAGAACCAGGAGAACTGATGGTTGAGTTCCAGTCCAAAAGTCAGTCGGTTCAAGATCCAAGGACAGCCTATGTTTTAGTTCAAGTCCAAAGACAGGAAAAGATCAATGTCCCCTCTGAAGCATCAGAAAAGAGGAATCCCCCCCTTGCTGAGGCTCTCTTTTGTATTCAGGTCTTCAGTTGGTTGACAAATGCTCATCTCAAGGAGAAACACCCCACAAACACATCCAGAATAAAGTTTTACCAAATGTCTGGGCACCCTGTAGCCCATTCAAGTTGACACATAAAATCAACAATCACGGCTATTGTGGAATTAACCTAAATGCCCATAACAAATAAATGGATAAAGGAAGTGTACACACACACACACACACACACGAATATTATTTAGCCATATAAATGACATCCTGTCATTCATGGCAACGTGAATGAGCCTGGAGGACATTATGTTAAGCAAAATAAGTCAGACACAGAAAGATGTTCTCATTCATATGTAAGAGCTAGAAAAATTTTGAACTCATGAAAGTAGAGAGTATAATTGTGGGTGTTAGAGGCTAGAAAGTGTAGAGAGGAGAGAAGGCTGGGAAGAGGCTGGGTAACATACAAAATTACAGCTAGATAGGAGGAATGAGCTCTGTTCTGAAACACTGTAGAGTGAATGTGGTTAACAATAATTTACTGCATATTTTCCAAAAGCTAGGAGAGAGGATTTTGAATGTTCACAAAACAAAGAAAAAAAATTGTCTGAGGTGATGGATATGCTGATTACCCTGATTTGATCATTTACACATTGTATACAAATATGGAAATATCACCCTGTATCCCATAAACACGTACAATTATTACATGTACTAAAAATGAAAGGAAAAAATGAACTATTAGCTCATAAACAACTTTTTGAATTCACCATCCTGAACTCCTCACATGCCATGATTTCCCTGGTACTTGCCAGCTCCTAGGAGCTCATCTTTTCAGAGCACCACCCAAGCAAGGGGATTATTTACTTCATTCTATACCTTGCTTGCCATGACCATGCCCACATCCAATGTCAAGGAATAAAAGGACAGAAAGAGTAAAAAAAAGCAATGGAGTATGTCCACCTGCTTAGGCCACCTCTCTACTTATCAGGAAATGAGATGTTAGAGGGCTACAAAGGACTGAAGCACAAGAAAATGGAGTAAAGAGAAAAGAGTTTCTTGCACTCTCTCTGCATGTTAAGAGACTGTTTCCTGCTCCTCACCCAGATCAGAAAGGCTGTCCTGAGCCCTGTCTTGCTGCACCCAAGACCATTTCCAAGTTCAGGCCTCCTTGAAAACAGACTGGGAGACACCAGAGAAGGGAAATGGTAAAACTGAATGCCAGCTCAGTGTTACTTTAAATTTTTTTTGAGACAGAATCTCACACTGTCAACCAGGCTGCAGTGCACTGATATGTTCTGGGCTCACTGCAACCTCTATCTCCCAGGTTCAAGCCATTCTCATGTCTCAGCCACCTGAGTAGCTGGGATTACAGGAATGTGCCACCATCCTTGGCTAGTTTTCGTACTTTTAGTAGAGATGGTGTTTCACCATGTTGGTCAGGCTGGTCTCAAACTCCTGACCTCAAGTGATCTACCTGCCTTGGCCTCCCAAAATGCTGGGATTATAGGCATGAGCCACCATACCTGAACCCTAGAGCTGTTTTTTTTTTTTTTTTTTTTTTTTAAGATGGAGTCTCACTCTGTCACCAGGCTGAAGTGCAGTGCCATGATCTAAGCTCACTGAAACTTCCGCATCTCAGGTTCAAGTGATTCTCCTGCCTCAGCCTCCCAAGTAGCTGGGACAACAGGTGCACACCACCATGCCCAGCTAAGTTTTGTGTTTTTAGTAGAGACGGGGTTTCACTATGTTGGCCAGGATGGTCTCGATCTCTTGGCCTCATGATACACCCGACTCGGCCTCTCAAAGTGTTGGGATTACAGGCAAGAGCCACTGCACCTTGTCAAGATTTTACTCTTGCATTATAGATATGGGAATACAACACTCTCAGTGGAGATGTATTCCTGTAGGAAATACAAGACATAGGATAAAATGTATTTGTAGAAATTCTAATAGATTTGATTTTAATTATACTCACCCATAGTTTTAATCAAGATAAAATGGATGGCAGGAGATAATTATTTAGCTTTGTCAATATAAATACAAAAGGAAAACTAATTGTCATAATTTTCCCATTTGCTCCATTATATTGGAACATTGGACAATGTTTAATACTCTGTGTCATATTCATTTTCTTAAATTTTATTTAAAACTTTAAAAACTATTGTTGTTAAATTGGTTTACAAAATATCTCAACACCATAGCAATTTATTAAACGTATTTCATGTTTCAAAATCCTTGTTTTAGAATCACATCAAAATTATTTAAAATTTAACTTAATAATATATGTGTCACAAAATGTGCCAACACAAAGTATTGAATGGTTGACTTGGTAATAAACCTAATAATAAACCATTAAATTACAAAAATTTTATCCCTAACTAGGGACTTCAAAAGGAGCAATTTCAGTAAAAGTTATGTTTCAAAAAAATCATTTTTAAAAATACAATGAAGACATGAAACTTGGAACTTCTATGTTTAAAAAAATTGTCAAGACAACTTTCTTCAGACTAGAATACATACTAGTTTTTATTTTTATTCTCTCATAATCATGGAGAATTGGGCCAAAAATAAAGTTAGAAATGATTCAAGAATGTCAGATCTGCTTTGAGTTATTTTTATAAGATCGATAAAAACAAATAAAATCTTTGTTTTTGTAAAGGGGGTTACACAGGTTTTTCTTTAGACTATAAATAACAAGAAAACGGGAACCATTTCCTACATATGTTCCAAATAATAAGTGATACTAAATGCTCAATCAATATTTCTTCAATAACAAGCCAGCACTAGTATCAAGTGTTAGAAATAAAAATATTAAAATTATTTCAATTATTCATCTTGAAATACAATTTAAAGAATTATCTTTTTTGTTGTGGTGATTCTTCTTCAGGTATGTATGCATGATGAAGCATAAATGACCAATGTATAACATTCCAGACTAAAGATGGGGTCCTTGTCACATGGTTATGAAATATTAGGCCCACAGACACTTTGAAAAATAAGAAAAATAAAATTTATTAAGCAAAAAGGATAAAGAGGAACCAGGGAACCTCAGCAGAGCGAGAGTCCTGCTAGCATAGGCTTCCCACCTCACAGATTGAATTCCAGGTTCCATCCAGGAAGGGAAGAGGCCAGGCTCCCCACACTGCAAACAGCACAGACTTCCTGAGGCTCCACTCCAGTGCTCACTCCTCCCAGTATGCAGGCCGGTTGGAGGTTCTCTGATGACCCCTTTATACTCAGCTGCCTCATTCCTCCCTTTAAAGAAGTACATCCAATTGCTGTTAGAATAAGGACACTGCTTCCTACTGTCAGGGGCAGTTTTGGGAAAACAGCACTCAGAGTCTCCTCAGAGGCCTATCTAAGGGTCCCTGGCAGAAGGGGTCATTGTTTGAGGCTCCAGCTGCATGACCACTCAAAGTTTGATGGCTGAAGGTAAGATGACACACACCAGATTATTAGAAAACATGTATCAAAACAAAATGAGCTGGGCATGGTGGCTCACACCTGTAATCCCAGCACTTTTTGGAGGCTGAGGCAGGTGGATTGCCTGAGGTCAGGAGTTAGAGACCAGCCTGGCCAACATAGTGAAACTCTGTCTCTACTAAAAGTACAAAAAATTAGCTGGGCATGGTGGCAGGCTCCTGTAATCCCAGCCACTAGGGAGGCTGAGGCAGAAGAAATGCTTGAACCCAAGAGGTGGAGGTTGGTGAGCCGAGATCTCACCATTACACTGCAGCCTGGGCAACAAGACAGAAACTCTGTCTCAAACAAAACAAAACAAATCAAAGCAAATAAAAAAGTGGTGGGGTAAGGACAGCTCAGAAGTCCCAAGGCCTTTTACCAGTTTGCACAGGGAGAGGGAGGCCAAAAACCCCACTGTTAAAATAAATAAAAAACAAACAAACAAACAAACAAAAAACAAACAAAAAAACTTCATCCTTTGGCCGGCATGTTGTGCTTCTGAGTTCCCTTCCCCTGAGCCCAATCCTAAGCCAACCAGTTTAAGGTTTGAAAAATTAACTTTTCTCAGTTTGGAGGATGCATCTGAGGAAAGTGTCTCATAGTATAGAGACAGAATTACCTATCTGTGAAGAGAGGACAGAAGAGGAGAAAGAAAAAAATATTTTTTCAAAGGAGTCCCAGGGGTCACGATGCATTTCAAAGGGGTACAGATGGAAGATGGATGGCTACCCATCTAAAAACAGGGGAGCAGGCACACTGGTTCCCTTCTCTTCCTAGAAGATATACCCAGGGTATATGAGGGAGAGAAGAGGGTCCTCTTTCCCTCTTCCATCCTTGCATCCCTGAGTCCCAGCAACCTTGGCAGGTGCCGCCCATAGATGCCAAAGCAGCTTGCACTCATGAAGCAGGGAGGGCCTAGAAAATAAGAATTATCCACTCTCACCCATGTCTCTATCCCACCTACTCTCAGTAGCCTTGGAGTTCCCTAGACCTCACTGATGCCCTGGATACTACTCACCCATGAAAAGGAACAATATAATGGAGGAAACTGGAGACCCTTATTCTCAGCGAAGTAACTGAGGAATAGAAAACCAAACATCTTAGGTTCTCACTCATAAGTGGGAACTAAGCTATGAGGATGCAAAGGCATAAGAATGATACAATGGATTTTGGGGCCTTGGGAGAAAGGGTAGGAGGCGGGTGAGGGATTAAAGACTACACATTGGGTAGCGTACACTGCTCAGGTGATGGGTGCACCAAAATCTCAAAACTCACCACTAAAGAACAAGAAAGCAGGAACGATTTTCTACATATGTTCCAAATAATAAGTGACACTAAATGCTCAATCAATATTTCTTCAATACCAAGCCAGCACTAGTACCAAGTGTTAGAAATAAAAACATCAAAATCATTTCAATTATTCATTCTGAAATAAAATTTAAAGAACTATCTTTTTTGTGGTGGTGATTTTGTTGTAGTCTAACCAAACACCTGTTCCCCAAAAACCTATTTAAATAAAAATAATAATAATAATAAAAGTACAAAAAAATTTCTCTAGGATAGAAAAAAGAAGTCTTATGAATCTGTAAGACATATTTCTGTCAGCATGCCTAATAGATTTATGTATTTATGTGTTGTGTATGCAATATTTCTCTACTATAAATGGAGAGCTCTAATTCATTGGCTTAAAGAAAAATACAAGTACACAAATCAACCATTTTATCAATAAGACAAGACAAATGCTTTTTCACATTTATGTGACTTAAGTAAAATCTTTTATAAACAAGCTGGCTTTCAAGTTATTCGAAAATATTAGAAATGCTGTAAGAATTTCCAGCATTTTTGTTTGCATTTGTTGATCAAGTGATTTCATGCTTATTCCTGCAGAATACTATAAAACTTGTTATAAGGGTTATAAAACTATAAAACCCAGCCCAAGACAGAATGATCTTTGCTTGTGTAATTTTTGATAAATAAGACATGGAATGATTTGATTTAATGAAAATATCTACATTCTGAGTTGCTGGTAAAAATATCCTTATATTTAATCCTAAGAAAATTATTTAAATAGGCTGGGTGTGGTGGCTCATGCTTGTAATTTTGGAGTACTTCAGGAGGCCAAGGGGGGCCCGATCACCTCATCAGAAGTTCGAGACCAGCCTGGCCAACATGGTGAAACCCTCTCTCTACTAAAAATACAAAAAATTAGCCTGTGTGGTGGCGGGCACCTGTAGTCCCAGCTACTTGGGAGGCTGAGGCAAGAGAATCACTTAAACCCAGGAGGTGGAGGTGGCAGTGAGCCGAGATTGCGCCACTGCACTCCAGCCTGGGCAATAAAAGCAAAACTGTCTCAAACAAAAAATAAAAAGAAAAAGAAAATTACTTAAACTCCTGAAATAAAAATGGTTAACAGGGAATTTACTTTAAAAAATGACTATCACAGTTTCATAATCTAGATAAAACATTAAATAATTTTGTAAACGTAATGGTTGTAAACAGACATGTCATATGATTTGGTATATACAGTTATTAACAGATGTTAACTAGCTGGGTGATTTCCAACTTTAAAAATGTAAGAAAACATTTTTTAAACGTTCTTATTAGAAGGTAAATTATCTTTGCCTAATTCAAACCTTCCATAAAAGTTATGTATAAAATGAAGTAAAAGGAACCAGGAAATATGAGATGTAAAGAAAGTTAAAGATATAAAGAGGTATTTTTGATAAAGAAGGTGAAAAAAAAAGAAATTTTATATAAGAAGGAATTTTGTGTGGTAAATTTTTTGTCCTACAATAAAATGACCAGGTTGTTTAAGAAAGATAATATTTAGGCAAAACAGAAAGTCTAAGCATGTTGTGAATCATCTATGTAAATTGTAATAAGATTAGTTAATACAAACTTTGTTGTTTTTTTTAGAAAATAGGGTGGTATAATTTAATTGGATATGAGTAAGAAGAAAATCATAATAGTCTTTCTAGAGGTGGGTCTTTTATATTAACAAAATTACATGAATACAAACAATAATTGGTTAAAACAAGATTTTATTTAAAATGTTTAAAAGATTTTATTTAAAATGTTTATTTATTTATGTTTGAGACAGAGTCTCATTCTGTCACCCTGGAGTGCACTGGTGCAATCTTAGCTCACTGCAACCTTTGCCTCCTGGGTTCCAACAATTCCATCTATATTTCTGTCCATAAATCATGGGCTTCCAGAACCCCCTTGCTCATGTTTAATAATTTGATAAAACTACTTACAGAACTTAGCGAAGAAACTTTACCTATGTTTACCAGGTTATTATATAGGATACAACTCAGAAAAACCAAATGGAAAAAAATTGTAGAGGACAAAGTAAAGTGGGGAAAAAGATGGGGTGGATAGTCAATTTTGGTAAACAGGCATGGTTAAGAGCTCTCCATCCTTTGTTTTCTGCAGAAAGAGTTTATGGCAAATAAATATCCTTTTCATTATGACTTAGATGATGCTTCCTCTTTTAGATATCACAAATGGACAAACTCTCTAATTTTTCGTTTTTCCCTTATAAACGATTAATTTTGTCTTCAGTGTTCAAACAAAATACTTGTTAAATACACTGCTTAAGTTTCTCTCCTTTCCCCAGCCTCCCGGACTCTGCTCTGCCTTCAGTCTGAGCCAAAATACAAACTCCGTTTATGCCCCTCCTAAGAACAGGCTGACTTTTAGGTGAAACATTCCCTAAGCCTGAATTAAATTTTGCCATTCTCCACTCTTCCTCCCACCTACCTGCTAATCTTGTTTGCTCCTCCATAAAAAACACAGCCCTTTTCTCCCTCTTTTGAGATGCTTGCAGATCTGATGCTTAATGCTTTCCCATTGCAATACTCCTTTAGAATTAAGTCACATCTTACCTACATCTGAATTTATTTGATAATATCTAGAAACAGCCTTAGGACAATAACAATTACAGAGGACATCACAACCCACCTCCCATCTCAACTCTCATCATGCCTGCCTGTGGATTCCCAGCTTTCCTGGGCTCTGCAGCTTCTCTCAGTATACAGGCCCCTTCTAAGGCTGCTGTGAGCAGGCTGGGACACCTGCAGGGTAGGATCCCCAGGAGGAAAATACTGCGCTATTCATGAACTCCTCTGACATGTTTTAAAAACTAATACTGCATTGATTCCAAATGCATATGCAGCAATTGGGGGGAAAGAAAAAATATTTAGGAAAAAAAAAAACAGAAAAGTTATCTTTAAAATCTAAAAAATTTAAACTATTGTTTTAAAAGCCTTACATAGGCCTGGCGCACCTGTAAATCTCAGCTACTTAAAAAATTTAAGGAGGGAGGCTGAGGCAAGAGAATGGCTTGAACCCAGGAGGTGGAGAATGCAGTGAGCCGAGATCACACCACTGCACTCCAGCCTGGCAACAGAGTGAGACTCATCTCAAATCAAACAAAAGCCTTATGTAGTTCACAGCTATCAGCTCATACACTAAGCAAGTATCTGTGCGTGGGCAGAAGGAGCCTTCACTGTGAGGTGGTTTCTGTAACTCTGTTTACATTTAAAGAGACAGAAGAGTGTAAGACTGTGTTGTTGCCCTGACAAGATCCCATTCTTTACTAGAAGTGCAATCTTAGTTGTCCTTGAGTTAACTGGAATTGAAGTGTTTCTTCTTTTGAAAATACTAAATTTTCTAGTTCTTTAGCAGGAGAGGTGGTATTTTCCTGTCTTTTTGGATGAGGGGTTCAGATGTTACATGACCCCTCATTTCTTCCTTCAGAAGAGGATGGCCTTAGCGTGCTGAAGATGAATGAAATCATCAGCACTCAAAGACCTGTTCTTGCGCACAGTAGAGAAGACTTCGTCTCGTTCCATCCTTGAAAAAGCCTAAGAATGTCAAATAGAAAAGAGGTACAACTTTAAAAAAGGTTCCAACCTTATAACTATCACCACTGATGATAAGCCACACATGCAGACTCCTTGAGATAGTTCAGCTACAGCTATTTAGGCTGAGGTTTACACTGCCAACTTCTGGCAGCTCACTAAGGTAATCTCCTTTCAGGGCTAGAATAAGATTGCTGGAGCAAAGGGGAGCTTGCTGTATTAAGTTACTTAAAAAGTGGGCTCCCCAAAATTGTCACACTACTGTGACAGGCTTCTAACGGTATCATCTGTTACCTATGCACTTGTTCCTTAAACATAATGAACACACAATTTCACAAAAAGTTAGTTTATTATCTAATCAAATTCTACCCAATCTATGAGTTATTATATACTCAAAGCAAATTTTAACAAGGCAGGCATGTGCTGGATTGTACTGAAATGTCAACGAAGTCTAACGACTAAAGCATCAAAAGGCACTACTTCACTTGCACTCATTATGGTAGAAAAATGTATTATTTCAAAATACTTCCATGATGCCACAGAACATGCCT
>CAUYLG010018446.1:0-20678 GCA_963573385.1 Cacajao melanocephalus
AATTGCATAGCATTTCACAGATTTAAATGAAATATTGGTTGGCTGTTTGTTATTTTCTTCCCTTATTCCTTCCTGTCTCCATTGTTAAGCACAATTATTGGTATAAAAGAGCTCTTTAATACCTATTTTAGATTGCATTCCAGCCTGGGCAATAGAGCAAGACTCCTGCTCTCTCTCCCCCTTTCTCATCCTCTTTCTTTCTTTCTTTCATATAAGAAAAGAAAATAGAAATAATAAAGAACAATAAAAATGTGTTTTGTTGATTGATTTCAGCAATAATGCTAGGCAAGTAAAATATGTTTTAAGTTACTAAGAGGAAAACCATTCTGAAGGGTAAAACAATGTGCTTAAGATTATAGAGATAGCTCTCAGTGAGAAAGTATTTATTATATCAAAACAATTGATTAAATTATTTGCCATGATATTATTTAAATTGTTTTGATATGGTGTACTTTTCTACTTACAGTAGCATTTTCCTAATCAATGCATAATTCAATTAGTGTATAAAATTTATGGAAATATCCTTGTCCTCAGTTTTGCATCCAAAATTAATATCTTGAGTTTACATGAGATGCTACACATGATCTATAATATCTATGGATAGCTCTGGCTTTGGACCAGGAACATTTTCATATTAAAGAAAATCCATGAAATTTCTCAGTCTTTGGCAGAGTTTCTTACACATGTGTTTAATATATGAACACTTCATGACTATTTTAATAGAGAGCTTTACAATATGTAAATTAAGGCATTGCTTTTCTGCCTCTGCATTGACATGCTGAGTTCTAAATACAAACATAACTTGGTCAGAATGAGTGGTAAAGGTTAGTTAATTTTTTTAAATGCTAGTTGTAGAACATGCTATCCCTTTGATCTTCCTTTGCTTCTTTTTAAAAATTATCAGGTACCAAGTGCCTTCCCCCTAAACCAGAACCTTCTGTCCCTCCATAACTCCTTACTGTAACGCCAAAATACCGAGTCTTTCTACACCAAATATTCCTAGCCTTGAAGCTTTTCTTATTCTTTTAAAATATTAACTGCCTTATGTCCCTATATCCAGATTTTTGTTGTGATAGTGCTAACAGAGTAGAATTGATCAAGGGCGTATATTTTAGCCTATTTACCTTGCTTCTTCAAGTGTATAATAAAAGATGGAGTAGAACTTGGTGATTTCTAAACTTTCTTTTATTTAAATGTCACTGTGCCTGTATATTACCACTTTTGAGCTTGTCTTAATGTTTCTCACATGGACCTTTTCATTTTATTGATGAGCAGTATAACAGAATTTGAAAGGAGTCTAGGCTATTTGCATCATTGACTCACCAGTCATCACATCTCCATTTGAAAATTTTCAGCAGCAGTAAGTCTTATTCCTTTTTTAAGAAATAGGTTTCAATTTGTTGGTAGTTATGATTAATAGAAAGTATTTTATTATAAGGAACCTAGGACCAATGGTTGGTCTTAAACCTACTGCTCCTTCAGGAAGTTTCTTCAAAGGCCAGGAGAACATCTAAGTCAGTGCTTCGGGTTTTTCTTAGGCAGGGTAAAGTCTTTCCATTTGGAATAATATAAATCAGCACACAATAGTTATTGGAAGCAGTGTGGCCTAATGACATAGCACTGTTAGAGTCTGTTTTTGAAATTCTCCAGATAAGAGCCGTTTTACCAGGTGTTTTCTATTTAGCATATGTACATTGCCTACTTTATTGTCTAGAACATAGTCACCATAATGTTCCTTTTTCGCCTCAAAACACAACTAAAATGCTAAAGTTAAACTTCTTTATCAAGTTCTCATGGTTTCTTGGTCATAACTCTACTAGAGGCACTACATTGCAATTATTATTATCTTTTACATGGATCTTTACTCTTTATCCTTTATTAGAGACTTTTGGGTACAAGAGCTCTCCATTTTCATCCTTGTATCCACAGAGCCTGGACCACTGCATGTTCTTAATATATAATGAGTAAAAGAATGTGCTTAAAGATGTTGTTGGTGAGCCCGTTCAGTTTCTTGACTTTGCTGCGCCCAGGAATTTGAGAGCGAGTCTAAAGTAAAAGTAGGTAAGGAAACTTCATTGCAAAGTGAAACTGCACTCTACTGGGTCACAGCAGGCTGCTCCACAATGAAAAAGCACCAACTGACATTGGAGAAACTCCCTTTACAGGAGTCTTACGTGATTAGTTGTGAAGGGGTGGAAATGTGCATTTGTCATTAAGCATATTTTTGGGTGGTCTCCTTAATGCCCATGTGCTATTGTCGTTCTTGCTAGTACATACTTCCTATGTCTTATAAGCATTTTAAATCTCCACCCAATGATGTGGTTTTTGCTATTATAATGAGCATAGGTAAGCCCAAGGATACTAATCATAGGTTTCTGCACTTGCATGAACTTGGGGATTTTTCCTTCTGTTCTTTTACCTCCTTGCTGCAGGATGTTCTAACCACAAGCCCAGAATGTGGTTTGTGCACTGTTGGGCAGTTTATTCTCTCCATCTATTTGGTAAGTTTGTTCCTCGTTAAGAGAACCTATAAGCACACTATCTAACCTATGTTAATGTCACATGTGTCCTAGACCATACAAGCACCTCAAAGCAGCATGAGAAGGTATTTCCTATTCCCCTAGATTTTATATCCTTCTTCACACAACATGGAACTCCTCTTCATATTAAATCACTAAGGCTCTTTCACATGAACTGCTACGTGGGTTAAGAGAAAAAATAAGAGCCATTGTTTCACAATGTCTTGCCATTTGGGTGTAACATTTAGTGATATGCAGCATATGTCTTCTGCTGAAGCGACAGGAGAATCACAGGCTGGTTTCTCAGCAGCCTCACAGATTAATTGCAAAGCTGAAATGTGGCATAAACCTTCCTTCGCTCAAACTGGCATATGCCCCTCACCCATTCTGCTGAACCCCTTCACACCTATCTGTTTTTCTCTCTCTCCCACCCACACATATTTCCTAGCTCTGTTTACTGAAGCAATAACATGTTGATATTCTAACAGCAAGCAAACTCTGTGCCCAGATATTTGATTCTAATATTAATTGCTTAAAAAAAAGAGAAATCAAGGCTGCTTGATAAAATATCAAATTTCTGGTGTGGAGAATGTAATAGACAAGATAATACTAGAGTATCTTATAGTTCCAGAAAGTAAGAAATGATTTTTAAAATCCAATAATAATGGGTATATCAAAAAGGGATAGAAGTGTTCTCAATGGCCAAAGCTGGAGCAATTTGTGCAAGACTAAGTAAAAATTTAGTGTTATAACACAAAGTATAAAATAAATATAAATTAGTTCAAACAGTTATATGTAACTGTTTATTAAACAGTTCATTTATATTAAATAGATTTTATTAAAGTATACTGAATTTAATTAAATTTGATTTCAATTTATATTAAATAAATAGGAGCAAGCAGACAACTATCCAATGCAAAAGCATGCCAAATAAATTATTTAGATACTCCACTCTCAAGAAATGGAGCATGACTCTCCACTCCTTTAGTGTGGGCTGTGCATGGTAACTTCTCTCCTAAGATAACAATATAGAAAGAGAAAAAATGGGCTGGGTGCGGTAGCTCATGCCTGTAGTCTCAGCGTTTTGGGAGGCCAAGGAAGGCAGATCATGAGGTAAGGAGTTCTAGGCCAGCCTTACCAACACAGTGAAACCTCATCTCTACTAAAAATACAAAAATTAGCTGGGCATGGTGTTGGGCCACTGTAATCCCAGCTACTCAGGAGGCTGAGGAAGGAAAATCACTTGAACCCGGGAGGCGGAGGTTGCACTGAGCAGAGATTGCACCGAGCAGAGATTGCACCACTGTACTCCAGCCTGGGAGACACAGTGAGACTCCTTCTCAAAAAAAAAAAAAAAAAAGAAAGAAAAGAAAGAGGAAAAAATGTAACTTTACAGTAGAGAAACATGATACACATCAGGTTGGTGATCAAAATATGTCCTATTATCAGGGACAAGTTTTGTTAATATTATGTATAATTGATGATAGGGTGTGTTGAGAATGGCTCTCTATCTGTGGTCGTTCTTCCCAAAACTTATAGCCTCAGTTTTATTATGAGAAAAACATTAAGGAACCTAAATTGAGGGGTTCTGAAAATAGGATCATTCCATAAAATATCTGATCTTCAAAACTGTTAAGGTAATCAAAAACAAAGAAAGTTTAGGAAATCAGTACACACCAGAAGAGCCTGAGGAAAAATACCAATTAAATGTGGTATGCTGGATGGAACCCTGAAACAGAGGAATGATAGAAGAGAAAAACTAATAAATTTCAAATACATTGTAGAGTTTGGTTAGTGACAATGTATCAATATTAGATCATTATTTTTGACAAGTGCACCATAGTAATATAAGATAATAATCGGAGAAACTGAGAATAAGGAATACATGAACTCTTTAGTATCTTCATAATTTGTTTGTAAATCTAATACTATTCTAAAATTTATATATGTGTCTGTATGTATATTATAGATATTTACATAAAATACACAGCAAAAAATCGGGATTTTGATAGGTGGCTTGTAGAGAATAAATGGGTGAACAATAGTGATATGGTTTGGCCCCATGTCCCCACTCAAATCTCATGTTGAATTGTAATCCCTAATATTGGGGGAAGGACCCAGTGGGAGGTGACTGGATCACGGAGGTAGATGATGGATAATGAGTTCTCAGAAGATTTGGTTGTTTGAAAGTGTGTAACACTTCCTCCTTTGTTCTCTCTCTCTCTCTCTCTCGCCTTCCTCCATGTGGAGACACGCTTGCTTCCCCTTCACCCTTCTGCCGTGTTTGTAAGTTTTCAGAGGCCTGCCCAGCCATGCCTCCTGTACAGCCTGCAGAGCTGTGATTCAATTACTCCTCTTTTCTTCATAAATTACCCAGTCTCAGGTAGTTATTTATAGTAGTGTGAGAACTGACTAACACAAATAGCAGGTACTGGAGAAAGACTCTGCTTAGGGTCAGACTGGTCAACAATCCGACTAATCTTCAATGCTGTACCAGCCCTACCATGCTTATACCTGGACTTAGCTTCAGAAAATAATACCACTTCTATTAGGTTCGTGCAAAAGTAATTGCAGTTTTTGCCATTAAAAGTAATGGCAGATATTTTGGTTAAAGACCATTAAGTCTTCATATGCAGCCAAATCTAAATTATGAAAAATATAGTGTGAAAACTTATCTTCTATTCTTACATATAGTTGTTAAATATAAATGCTCTTGGGTCCAGCATAAAACTCTTCTTTCTTTACTTACATGCTCAGTGCATTGACTTAACCTCCCATTGTCCTAACCCAACAATCAAACTGAAAGATAGACTAAGGGTGTAAAAGATATAGAAATTTAATTATATGAAATTCTCACACACATAGAAAGAGAGAGAAAGAGAGAGAGAGAAAGAGAGAAAAACTAGAACCAGGAGCTTTGAGGGAAAACAACAGCCACAGAAGATTTAAGTCTCAGTAAACAGTTTTATATGCAATTTCTGCAAACATATTTTCATTTGCTATAAAACAACAAACAGCTTGGGAGGAGAAGCCAGAAATATGCACAGAGAAAGCAAAATAGTGTTAAATAAATACTGGCTTGCGAAAAAGAAATTGCAGCCCATATTGAAATAAGCTTATGTTATGGTACTTCAAAATGTAATAAATTTCTCTGACAAACGATAATTTGGTTTGAATTTAAAACAAATTCCCCTTTTGTCCTAAGAAAGTATAGTGTTACACTTTGAAAGGTGAATGGTTGTTTTTGCTCAGATATTGGTTATTACCACAAAACTACACCCTGGCTAGGCTATTTAGGTTTTGTAGTTGTACTGAGAGAAATTTAGGTAAAGGAATTATTTGAAAGTTAAGCAAAGTTGTCTGAAAAGAGAGAGATGGTAAAACTTATAAGTGAAATTTAATGTAATTTTCACTATAAGAAAAAAGATTTCAAGGGAATTTTTTTTTTTGGACGAGGAATTACAGTGAAACATAGCATGAGTATAATATTTGAATAATTAGTTGTATTAGCATTTGACTTAATACTCATAAAACTCAAAGCATTTAAGGTTATGAGCTGAAAATCAACGAAATCCAAAGAAACAGTAAACTTGTACCTGTTCCTTGTTCTATACCAGAATAGAGTAAGATTTTATATGTATCTATACACATATACATATATAGAATTTTTACACATATATATACACATGTGTACATTAAATGTACATAAAAATGCTCACACATGCACCTTTATGTACATGTAATATACATAAGAATGTTCACACATGCACCACTTGTGCAGACAGCACATGTGGCTGTTCATTTTGCTTGTAGAAATTAGAAAGAATGTGGCCAAGGATTCATTTTACATCCACTAAATATCTTTATACAGAAGTCACTATTCTTTAAGAATACAGAAATGAAGATTTCTCACAACCTTTCTTCTTGAGCTTATGACCTAACAAGGATATATAGAAGAAAATAGAACATTATAATACTATTATTCCAAATACTTTATTTATGTTTCCCACTGTTCCAGAAAGAATAAAGGAAATAAAAAAATAATAATAATAATATGACCTGAAAATGGAACAAAATGCAATTATGTTCACTGTGACAATTCAGTAATTTAAAAATATTAACAACTTAAATTCCCAGCAAAGGAAATCATTTGAATTAAGAAGAAAATACATCTAGATATTAGAATATTCTGCACTGCCTTAGAATTATTTCCATGGAAGTATTTTCATAATATGATTAAGAGAAAAACAGTACCTAATATAAATCTTTTTTGGAAAAATAATATGTATATATTTATTTAGATTATATATGTAGATGTATAATCTCTCCACATATATACAGATAAATATGCATTATACGTATGCACATAAACATACAAGGAAAAGAAATAACAGCTGTTTTTATGATAATGTTTATGATTCAAGGAGAAGCAATTGACATAATTATTGCCATATGTAAATATTTTATTATTTTTGTGTATCTTCCAATTATTTCTACATGTAAATATAAACAAATATAAATCTATATTCTTTTCAGGGAGGGTCAATTTATAGGTTTCTATTTTTATAATACATATGCATTATTTTAAATAATTTTTAGGTGATTTTTATTTCTGGCAGTCTGGTGGATTAGATGCTGATGGAAAATAAGGGAAAGTACATAAAATCTGAAGTATACATTTTTCAATTGTTTACATTTCTTACATATTAACATGTTAAAAAACATAAATTTTACTCAAAATGGAAACTCTTAATTCCACCTTTGACCACGTTGATATAATTTTTCACTCCCCACATATATAACTTTTGGAATTCTTTGTTTGTGAATCCTCCTAGTCATTTATTATGCAAATACCAAAAAATTAAATCTACATTTTAATTTTCCTCCTTATTTAGATAAAATATATCATTCTATATATACTGTTCTGAACTTCACTGTCTTCCCTAACACATTTTGGGTGCTTTCCATATTGCTACATAAGATCCTCTCCATTCTTTTTAGACACATATGCATGTGGGGCATGGAACCTAGATGATGAATTGATAGGTGCAGCAAACCACCATGGCACATGTATACCTATGTAACAAACTTGCACATTCTGCACATGCATCCCAGAACTTAAAGTAAAATAAATTAAAAATAAGAAGACACATAGACCAATGGAACAAAATAGAGAGTCCAGATCTGCACATGTATCCCAGAACTTAAAGTAAAAAAGATAAAAAGAAATAGACACATAAACCAGTGGAACACAAAAGAGATTCTAGATATCAATCAATATACTTACAAACAACAACTTTCAATATCAACAATGGAGAAGCCTCATGAGGGAGATACTATTGAATAACGGGAGGAAAAAGCACTGAAGATTCAGAGAGTCAGTATGAGAACTGAATCTGTAAGATATGTCACTGAGGACAAACTGAAGGATAAAATTTTACTAACTGAACTAAGCATAACTAAGAAAAGACTAGAAATCTAGTTTTCCCACTATAGAATCAATGAATGCATTTTCTACTATGACATGCTACTTTCAAAAAAAATCCCTCAATTTTTGTTAATTTCCCTGTGGTAGTTACCTGATTGTGGAACTTTATTTGGAAAATATAAAAATGTATTATTCATATATAGCCTATATTGCTTAATTTGTTTTTCTCGTTTTGGGTACAGGTGTTACCTTGCATAGACCAGCCAATAAAATCATAATTAATGTTCGACATATTTTGATTTCTTATTATATATGAGAAAAAAACAAAGTATAAATATAAAAATTTTTAATGTATAGCTATATGCCTTTATGGATTATGACAGTGAGGTGAGGGAGGAAGAAAACATAGAGAAAAATAGTAATAAAGTAACAAATATACTAGAAAACTTGGGATTAGTGCCTCAGGGAGGAGACTCAGGATAAGATATCCACAATGACAGTACCTAACAGCAGAGTACTTTGTAGGTTAATAAGTGTTCTAATGTATATTACCTTATAATTTTATTTTAAAATTGAAAACAAATGTTATATAGATATTCAGTGGCTGAAATAGTCTCATCCAACTGGGAAAATCAAATACCTTTAGATGTGTCTCTATACCTAAACAACACTTTGGGGAAAAAATGTGGGCATGGGCTGGGCACATGGGCCGGGTGGGCATGGGCTGGGCGCAGTGGCTTGTGCCTTTAATCTCAACACTTTGGGAGGCCAAGGCAGATGGATCTCAAGGTCAGGAGATTGAAACATCCTGGCCAACATGGTGAAATCACGTCTATACTAAAAATAAAAAATAACTGGGCGTGATGGCACGTGCCTATAATTCCAGCTACTTGGGAGGCTGAGGCAGGAGAATGACTTGAATCAGGGAGTCAGAGGTTGTACTGAGCTGAGATCCTGCCACTGCACTCCAGGCTGGCAATAGGGTGAGACTCGGTCTCAAAAAAAAAAAAAAAAAAAAAAAAAGTAGACATATGGGGTAGTTCCTACAGAATGTCTTTGATTGGATAATTTTAGTAGGCTGTCCCTCATGTTAAGGGATAAAACCCATAGACATTAATAAAGGTGTGGTCCCACAGAGGTTATATCTCTCCCAATCTGCTCTTTGTGTAGCTTGCTGTCTCCAGATTTCCCATAGGCCTTTGTGGGGACCCTTCTTCTCTCATGGATCTGTGAACAATAAATTGCTTCTGTTATTTCATGTGTTTTGTTGTGCTGCCTCCTCAGTGTCTCACTCTCCTCCCAGTCAGGACTCTCCTGGAGGTTGACTATATGGGTAGGAATAAACTGGGTACAGATTACACAAGAACCAGCAGAGTGTCTGCCAGTATAAAGACATTTCCTGTGAGAAGGACAATCATCATGGGTTGGACCCTTAGGTTTCAGGCTGTTTGCAAGGGCAAAGTAGTATCCCATGTAAGGCACACTGTACACAACCACAGCCCCTTTCCTTGGAGCCCCACAAGTGCAGAGCTGTAACTTACAGTCACTCTCCAGAGAGAAACCTCAGACCAAGTTAGAGAGAGAAAATCACAACACAGTTGTTTGCCAGAATCGGTTCCTTGGAAACAGGACTGTGAACCCGGTCTTCTTGAAGGCTGTCAGCTGGGAGTCTGTCTTTGCTTCTGGAGTTGTCCTACGTTCCTTCTCATACTCTCCATGTGGCCCTTCTCCAATGATAGCATTTCTAGTCCCTCACGCATTTCTAATGTCTCAGAATTCTACCATCATGTCTGACTTCAGCCAGTGACAGTTCCCTGTTTTAAAGAGATCATGTGTGATTAGATTGAACTTACCTTCATAATTCAAGCTAATTTCCCTATGTAAAGTTCTTTCCTATTAATGATAGTTGAGTCTTCAACAACACAGGCATTAGGAGCACCAACCTCCCCCATGTAGTCAATAATCCGTATTTAACTTTTGATTTCCCTAAAACCTAGCTACTAGTAGCCAACTGTTAACCAGAAGCTTTAACAGTAACATAAGCGGCTGATTTACACATATTTTGTATGTTACATGTGTTATGTACTATATTCTTAGAATAAAGGAAACTGGAGAAAAGAAAATGTTATTAAGAAAATCGTAAGAAAGAAAAAGTACTGTTCTGTATTTATCAATACCCAAAATTTATGTTGTCTCTTCACAAGATGAATCGACTGTCTAAAATGGTGGGCAACAGCAGCTGCAGACCTTAATCTCTAGTACATATCAAGCAACTCAACTTTCTCTTGTATGTGATGACTTTTCTCTGATTCTTAGGAGCACTTTCAGCACCACTATCAGCACTTCGTATGAGTCCCATGGTGTTATTCGACGTTTGCAATATTGCACTAAACACAATGAAAAATACGTGAGAACCGAGAGAGATCACGTTTTACTGTGATACACAATTTACTGGACAGATGAACTGCTCACACAGAGATTATTACTCTCACCTGGGGTTTTAAGCAGATATTCGCCACCCTTGAGCTCACCACAATAACAACAGAAGGTGACAACAAAATTATTACAGCAGCATAGTATGTACCACAGTTAATTTTATACAGTTATGATTTAACACTGTACCACATTTATTTACTTTTCTCTTGACTGGGAGTAGTAACTTGTACAGTCTGTACTGGTGTACAAATTCTGTTAAATTGTAACTTTTTATCATAGATTTGTGTATATTTATGGCAGCAAATGATTTAAAAAGACTATAACTGTATATATTTTATGCATTCATGACACAGATATTTTTCCTAATTTTTCAATATTTCTAGGCTATTCAGTTGATCTGAAAGTTTTCTCAAATTATTGTAAATCTCTGCCAATTTTTCAAAGTATCTATTTTTAAAATCCATGCATAAGTGGGCCTACAGTTTATACCCATATTCTTCAAGAATCAACTGTACATCTGCAAAGTTTCTTCTTGCCATTTAACATAAGATATTTAAATATTCCAGAGATTAAAGCATGAAAATCTGCATGTAAGAATGGGAGGAGGGGCTATATTTTGTCTATCTCAGTCAATATTATAAAAGAAAAAGAAATATTATGTAAATATTCTAGATTAATGGAGGGTGAAGATACATTTTGATTAAATTCAATAACACCCTATACTGTAGCCTGTACTGAAAGGGGGGATTATCATAAAGAAGATTATTGGATCAATTAACAAAATTAGAATGCAAATGGTACATTACATTAAAGTATTGAATCAAAGTTAGATTTACTACAATTGACAACTGTCCTGTGGTTATATAAAACAATATTTCTTTATTTAGAAAATGCACACTGAATTCTATAAGAATAAATAAAGGTCCATGATGTATGTGAATTACTTTACTAGTTGATTAAAAATGATAGATAATTGATAGATAAATAGACAGATAGTAAATGACAAGGCAAATGGGGTAAAATGTTAAAAAGGTGGAGTATGTGCAAAGGGTATACATATTACTTTTTACAATTTTTATTTTTTGATTATTTGTAAACACTTTAAAACAAGTTTGAAATTATTTCAATTTGTTTTATGATTAAAGTGAAACAAAGGCATTAGCAGATTATATTTGTGTATGTGACTGAGTTTTGCTGTGGTTGCCCAGGCTGGAGTACAGTGGTGTAATTTCAGCTCACTGCAACCTCCACTTCTCAGGTTCAAAGGATTCTCCTGCCTCAGCCTCCTGAGTAGCTGTGATTACAGGCATGTGCCACCACACCCGGCTAATTTTGTATTTTTAGTAGAGACAGGGTTTCTCCATGTTGGTCAGGCTGGTCTCAAACTCCAGACCTCAAGTGATCCACCCACCTCGGCCTCCCAAAGTGCTAGGTTTAAAGGCATGAGCCACTGCACTCAGCCAGCAGATTTTTTTTTAAGTTGAGATAATTTATTTCCAGGAAAAATAAATTCTAAGTCTTCATAGAAGTTTTATAGGCAAAAGAAATGATGCCAGTTTGAATCTCAGATATGCAAAGGGGAAGATATCTAGAAATGGTAATTACATGGTTAAATGTAAGCGATCTATTATTTAAATTTCATATCTATCTATAGTTAGTGTCATTTTCTTATAAGATCTGACTATAAAAATATTGGACTGCTTATGCAAATTAATAACAATGTATTTTAGAGATAACCTTTGTAGAAAAAAACCTATAAGGCAAAAATAACTTAAAGTGTGGGGATTGGTTGATAAGTGGAATTCTATTTTAAAATTGTTCTGTTCTTCATTAAATAGAATATAACTTGAAATTAGGCAGTGATAAAGATTCACATTGTATTCTATAAAGCAACACACAAGCAAATATATGCACATACAGGCATACACACATGTACACATACACAACAGTAGAGTTAAAAATATAGAAGATAAAATAGAAAAGCAAAAACTATGAGGTTTACCTAGTAGAAAAGAGCAAAGGAGAAAAAGAAAAAAAAAGTGTGAGCCCACAGGATGAATAGAAAATAATCCCCAGCATGAAAGACTTAACCATGACAATAATTCACTAAATATAAATCAACAGAACTTCTAATGTAAATGCAAAAATTATCAGACTGAGTCGAAATGCAAGATCTTCATTCTTTCCTCTTTCTGTGATCTAAACACTTTCGAAGAATATTGGTCAATTATTTTGTTAAATGTTCCTCAATCTGTAGTATTCTCTGATTGAACTCAGTTTATATATTTTTGGCAGTAATAACAAAATTATGCTGTGCCCTTTTCAATTAGTCTTATGAAATGGAGGGAAAAACTCTTACACATTCACCTAAATGGTTAACTTTTTTTGGTGCTCTTCATTCTTTGGGTACATTCACATTTCTTGTTTCATTTTCCTTCTCATTGATGAAGTTTATTTACTATTTCTTTTTGTGAGAAACTGTTGGCAATAAATGTCTTCAGGATTTCTGTGTCCAAAAATGTCTTTATGTCATCTTCATTTTTCTTGTTGTGAATATAGAATTCAAATTTGACATTTCATCATTTTAATTTAAAAAATATATGTTTTCTGTATTTTATCTTGCATTGTTTCTGACAAGAATGTGCTATTTCTCTCATTGGTTCTCTGTATGTAGTGAATCTTTCTTTTATTTCTACTTTCAACATTTTATCTTTATTTCCTATTGGTGCAATTTGGTTATAATATGCCTTGGTATGATTTTCCTCATTTTCTTCTGTGTGAATTTATATAAGCTCTTCTGATCTGTAATTTAGAATTTTTATTATATTTGGAAACTTGAGGGGACAGTCCACGATATCTTTTTTTTTTTTTTTTTTTCTTTTTGAGACAGAGTCTCGCTCTTTGGCCAGGCTGGAGTGCAGTGGCATGATGTTGTTTCACTGCAACCTTTGCCTCTTGGGTTTAAGCAATTCTCCTGCCTCAGCCTTCAGAGTAGCTGGGACTACAAGTGCACACCAGCACACTCAGCTAATTTTTGTATTTTTATTAGAGACAGGGTTTCACTATGTTGTCCAGGATGGTCTCGACCTCTTGACCTCGTAATCTGCCCACCTTGGCCTCCCAAAGTGCCGGCATTACAGGCATGAGCCTGGTGCCCAGCACCACTATTTTTTTTTTCAAATAATTTTCTTTCTCAATAATTTTCTTTCCCTGTCCCCTGTAAACAGCATCAGTTACATATATCTTAGGTAACTTCTCACTGTTTTTTGTTTTGTTTTTTAGTTTTATAAAAATCCACCTGTTTCAGTTTGGATAATTTCTGTTATTATATCCTCAAATTTGCTAATGTTTTGTTCGGCAATGTTTAATCTGCCATAAATCCAAACCAGGATATTTTTCTGCCTAGACATTATGGTTTTCATCTCCAGGTTTTATGTATTTTATGTCTGTACGTGTTAAATATTTTTCTAACTTTTTAAGCATATTAAGTGCAATTATAAATTAGCGTTTTAATGTTCTTATCTAAAATTTCTAACATGTGCATTAGTTATCAGTGGTTTAGATTGATTGATATTTCTCTTAATTTTGGATCATATCCCTCCATGTCTTTGCATGCCTGATGAGTTAATTTATTGGACACCAAACATTGTGGAATTTGCATTATTAACTGCTTGATATTTTTGTGTTGCTATAAATATATACATATCTTTTTTTTTCTAGGATGCTATTAAGTTATTTGGAAATAATTTAATATTGTTTGCCAGGTCTTGCTTTTAAAACATGTTACATGAGACAAAGGTAATCATTAATCTAGGGATAATTATCCCTATTAGTGAGGCAAATATTTTTGAATACTCTATCCAATGCCCTGTAAACTATGTGATTCTCTCCTCTGGCTAATGCCCGATACTATGTTTGGTCCTGTGTGAGTGCTGGGTGCTCTTCTTATAATCATTTATAGTGATTGCTTACTTTCTGTTGCACATTTTTCTCTTACACAAAGCCTCTGATTACTACTCTGCTGAATGCTTAGAGGAGCCCTGTGTAGATCTCCTGAATCCTGTCTCTGATCAGCTCTTTTCTTTCTGGTGCTTTGCTGTGCAAACTCTAGCCAATTTGATCTTTCTGGACTCATCACTTTATTCTTTATTCAGTGAATCTTTCTAGCTCTGCCAGAATTCTCAAAATCTATTCTGCTATCTGAAAATAAGCTGGGACAATCGTAAGATTCGCCTTGTTTTTTCTTTCTGAGATATCGTAAATTTGTTTCATATAGTTGCTGCCTCAGCAGCTGTTTCTAGGCTTAATACATGAAACCCACCATCTTTGGCTTAGTTAAAACCTCCCCTCGTGATAATAGTTGTTTGCCATATAGCCTGCTTTTTCTTCATCTCACTGACCGCAAACCCAACATATTGCACAGATGCCAACTATAATAAAGCCTAATGTTAAACATCACAGTCCTGCAAATAAATTCCTAGCTTCATGTGTTTTCTTTAAAAAAGGCAATTCACAACCCCTAAGGAAAAGCCTAAAGGAAAATACCTATAGACCTTGTTAAAGGCATAATCCCAAAGGTTTCCTTTCTCTGTCACTCCCTACCTTCTGATTGAGTTCCCTTATACCTCCAAACTTCTCCTTGGCCTCCTATTGGCATCCCTAACTTCTCTGGACCAGTGCGTAATACGTTTCTTCTATGTTATACATTTTGCTTTCACTCCCTAATGTGTCTCACCTGAACCTAATTTTTCCCACTGATCAGGGCTTTCCTAGATAGTGAGTGTCTGGTTTATTGACGCTTTCAAAAGAGAGACATCAAGACCAAATTACAATAGAAATCACAACACCAGGGTCACTGATATTCATTGCCTGATGTCCAATGACATAAAACTTTTAAACAATATATTTCATCTAATGTTTTTAGTTGTTTTAAAGTAGGAGGGTAGGTCCAATCATGGTTGATTCATCTTGCTGGAAGCAGAAGTGTGAATGATTCTATTTGCTTACAAATGAAAAAACTAATCTATCTGATATAAATTGAGCAAGTCTGCCTGTGGGAGAGAATTGACTGGAAGAGAACAAGCAATTATTTTGTGATGATGTAAATGTTCTGTATCTTCTCTGGGTGGTTTTTATAGAGGCATTTTGTAATTGCCAAAACTCATGGAAATTCACACCTGAGATTTGTGCTTTTTATTTTCTGTCATATATGTCACAAAAATAATTAAAATCCCTATATTTGCTCTTGCTCATCCATTTCTGACCTTCAAATAAAGAAGTCAATCTGACATTCTAGCCCAGGTACTCTTTCCTCCTTCCCCTTTCCACCCTCCCCTGCCACCTTCTCTGTGTCTCAGACACAGAGAAACAAAGACACTGATGTTGGGATCATTCCCATTACACAAGAAATTCTACCTCTTCCATTTCTAGCAAAGATATAAATTCTTCAGATAGACTCTAACACAGTGTTACGATATGCAAAATGCACACTATCCATTAATGCTGTTTGATAAAGTCTAACTCAGTTCATTTTCCTTAGTGTAACAGAGAAATGTGTTACTTTTCCTCTCAGTGTTTATTTTGAATATCATTAACAGCCGCTTTTACCAAGCTGGTCTGTTGGAATACAGTGCTACCAAATTCCTGGATTTTAAGGGACAGATTTATTCTCACATCTGTTTTAATGGTTTCTAAGAGTTGTTGTGATTTTTTTGTTCCAGGGCTACCTGCCCCCTAGTTGGGTTTCATAGCTTGGCAGTTATAGCTTGTTAATTTATTATCATGAAAGTTATGGTTTGCAGACTTGTTTTCAATCCGTTATTACCTCCCTTAAAATATATTACAACATGTCATTATGATAAATAGGGCCTAGTAATGAAGATGGCCTGGGTTTTTGAGAAGATTTCTTGCTTGCTTATATGCATTTTAAAATTGCTTATATGCAATTATACACATTGGCTGTGGATTTCATTTCTGTGGTGATGGGCAGCTGATAATATAACAAATGTTTGTATCTGGGAAATACTGGGGAGAAAATGATTTTTTTCTCATTTGATAGAATAATACTGATATGATGACCAAAATTTAGAGGGCTAAAGCCAGTGTCTCTAGGGAGGTAGAAGAGCACAGGACCAGGAAGCAAGGCACATGGGTTCCGGTGCCCTTGCTTCTCTTTGTTAATCTTCAAATGGCACATAATTATCAGAATAGAGTGATAATTATAGTGATAATATAATGATAATGAACATTAAAGACAAAGATCGTATTCTAAAAGCTTCCAAAAAAGAAGAAAAAATTACTAAAAAATTATGAAGTTTGATATGGACATTAGCTTCTCTATGGCCAGGTACAGTGGTTCATGCCTATAATCCCAGCACTTAGGGAGGAAAAGGCAGGAGGATCACTTGAGGCCAGAAGTTGGAGATACTAGCTCCTCAAAAGCAATGCTAGATATGAAAAAAATAGGAAGGTAATATATGCTTCTTAGTTATTGAATGAAAATGATCTTCGTTGTATAACTTAGGTAAAATCTGATTTCCAATCAAATTTTAAGACATACCACTCAGTTGCCCACACCAAAAACAGTATTTGAAGAAGTGCTGCAATAATGTCAGAAACAAATCCAGGAGACATTGCAAGAGATAGACACAGCAGAGATCATTAAATATGTTATTAAAGTTTGTAGTCAAGGCAAAGGCACTCATATAGACGTAGTCATAGCTACACACACACATCAAAATAATAAGAGAAAGACTGTCTCTAATAATTCAGAATTACAGTAATATACAGTATCAACATAATGCTTTCTTTTGCTGAGACTTTAAAAATGTCTTTATTAATTTATCCTATTGGACATATTAGCAAGTGTTTTACATTTCTTTTGTAATTATTTAAGACTCAAAGTTTCTTTCGATTTTTTAGATAGCCCACAATTACAGTCATGTACTGTATAACCGTATTTCAGTTGATGATGGATTGGATATATTACAGTGATCACAAAAGCTTATAATGGAGCACAAAAATTCCTATGGCCTGGTGATGTTGTAGCTCTTTTAACATCATAGCACAACATGTTACTCACGTGTGTGGGGTGATGCTGGTGTATACAAACCTACCACACTACTAGTCATTTACAGATATAGCACCTACAATTATTTATGAGGGATATAAGCATATTAAGGTTATTGAGATATTATTTGATACATTTACATAAAAAGTACTAATATAGTACTCATAAAACACAGAGTAAAGTTTGGTACACCCTGTCCTCAGAGAAGTCATGCAGTGTCTTCCATTTTCTCTTCTGAATATAGAATCCATGCTGCAGGCATCAATATTCTGTTAATTTATAGTGGCACTAGAAGTAACTGTAAAATAAGTGCTATAGGTCATGCTAGTAATATATTTCAGTTCAAAGTCAAGAACACTGACTAATGATGAAGTGCCTAAAGCAAACCTATATTTGTTAAAAGTCATTTAAGTTTTGGAATACGACAAGTTTCTCAAATTTCAAATGAGGTATTGCTGAAAGGGAGAAAGTCAAGTTTTATTAACATTTATTTTTCCACTGGGAAATTTACTGATGCTGACAGTACTAGAGCCACTTGATAGGGATAAACAATTTTGTTTAGCTTCAGATTCAAAGACCGAACCACTAAACTTTCTTTCCAGTATCGTTGTTACTAGGACGGTCAAATAAAGTTTCCTGAATACAAACTGGATCATGCTTCCCACTTGAGAACATTCAATAGGTTTTTCAGCTTAGAATATAATCACATGCTACATTGGAATTTGTCCCTCTCTTCCTCTTCAGCCACAAGTCCAATTTGGCCCTCCATTTCAGTCACTATGAACAATTAAAGTTCGTCTGGGCCAGTATATTTGTTCATATCATAACTGTCTATTTCTTGAGACATTCTTATCTGTCACCAGGCTGGAGTGCAGTGGCGCGATCTTGGCTCACTGCAACCTCTGCCTCTCGGGTTCAAGAGATTCTCCTGCCTCAGTCTCCCAAGTAGCTAGGATTACAGGCACGTGCCACCATGCCTAACTAATTTTTGTATTTTTAGTAGAGACAGCGTTTCACCATGTTGGCCAGGATGATCTCAATCTCTTGACCTTGTGATCTGCCCACCTTGGCCTCCCAAAGTGCTGGGATTACAGGCATGAGCCACCCAGTGCTCCGCCAACTTCATATCTTTTTATAGCATTTTTTCTTGTGTTTGCAATGCCCCTTTCCTCCATTATTGCCCAGATGTTATTTTGCTTCAAGCTTCAGATACATTAAACACTCTACAACTGCTGAAAGCCTCTAGCATAATGCTTGACATATAAAAGGAAAGCATAGTAAAGTTAAAACACAAGCTGTTTTATATATATATATATGGTATATGCAGATATAGACTTTATTATATATAATATGTATATAATATATACTATATGTACATATTATATATGTACAAATATATATGAGAATAATGCCTGCCTCAGAGAACTGCTGTCATGGCTAAATTAGACCAGTAAATGTCACAGGTACTCAATTACTCTGAGATCTTTCGTAACACATGTTACATCTATTCATCTTTTGCCTCCATGGTTTAATATATGCTTAGAATACTTCAGTTATTTAAAAATGATTACTTTTAAATGAAAATAATAAAGGTAATGATAGTAGTAGTGGTGTTAGTTTATAAGATGACAAGCTTTTTGAAAGAGGACAAGAGGAATCTCTAAGTAGAAAAGATCTTTGTGAAAATAATCTTTTAAGAAGTGCTTCCCTAAAGTGTTGATAGGCAAAGGAAAAAGATATGAGCCACAATGTTCAGTAACTTTGCAGACAAAAATTTCCATATGATTTGGTGGAGGAATACAGGCAGCACTGCAGTTTTATAAATATTCTGTGTCTACTTGAAAAGATATGTTTGCTCCCATGTTGTTGAGTGTAGCTCTCTATATAATTCTAGTGGATTGTTTGTTAATTATATATTTTAAAACAAATACATTTCATTTAAAAAAATGATTCACTTTTCAAGATTTATTATTCAAGGATTTATTTTTGAAATATGATTTATTGTCCCATTATGATAATAGATTTACTCTTTTAACCTGGTTTTTTGGTCAGTTTTCATTTATATATGTTAAAGTTATATGATTAATTCATTTGATTTTACTTTGTCAGGTAAATTCAAACTCTTATAAATATATACCTCTTTTATTTTCAGTATTAAAGTCTAATTTATCTGATAATGATACAGGTTCACCAGGTTTATTTTTATTATATTTTTCCAGACTTTTTATTTCGAACTTCTGTGACTTTATGTTTTTAGGTATCTCTTTTGAATACCAGAGTTGCATTTAAAAAAAATACAAATTTGCAGCACATGCACAAATATTAAATTTGCCTCTTTACTGATGAATTTGCTAGAATAATTTTATATTTTGATTCAATTTGAACATTTTATTTGATATTATTTTTTATTCTCCCTTTTTTATTTACTACTTAAGCTTCACCCTCCACCTACCCAACTCCCATAATTTTTTTGTTGTGTTTTACTTTGGTTAAATTTGGTGTTTTGTTTTTTTTCTTGTTTGTGTTTTTTAATTGCATGTTTTTCTTCTACTAATCTACAAATCATGTAACCCAGTCAAATAATTTAAGATACTTTAATATTTTAACATGCTTATTTGAGTTACTGAAGCCTAAACTTATTCAATACTTCTAGTCTTTTCATCACAATTTAATCGTCACTCCTGCTAACCTATATGACCCAAATTTTAGTTCTAGTATGATTTTTTTTTTTTAGGAAACAACTAAGATGTTATTTTTATTCTTAAATTCAATAGTATTTAGCTTTTTATTTACATGTTGATCATGTTCTTCTCAATACTTCTTTTTCTTCTTCTTCTTCTTCGTTCCTCTGAACATATATTTCTTGCAACCAGGAAATATGTCTTAGAAGTACGTTTAGTGAAAAGTAAAAAGTGTAAAAAGCTGTTGATAGTAAATTTTTTGTTTCATTTTATTTAATTTTTGCTAGCAAGTCTTTAATTTGGTAGTATTACTGAATATGGATTTCTAAATTGAAAATTTATTTTCTTATTTATTTATTTATTTTTTAGAAAGAAAGAAAAAGAAAAGAAAGAAAGAGTGAAAGAAAGAAAAAAAAAGAATGTAAGAGAGAAAGAAAGAGGAAGAGAAAGAGGGAGACAGAATGGGATTCTTGTTCTATTGCCCAGGCTAGAATGCAGTCTAAAAATGGGTATTAAAAACCTCTTTTATGCCAATAATTGTGCTT
>CAUYLG010018447.1:0-18306 GCA_963573385.1 Cacajao melanocephalus
CACCCCCTGGGGTAAATGCCCCCTTTGGTTGGCTTTTATGACTCCCCCCACCCCACCTTGCTTTTTTTTTTTTTTTTTTTTTTTTTTTTTTGAGATGGAGTCTCACTCTTGTTGCCCAGGCTGGAGTACAATGGTACGATCTCAGCTCACGGCAATCTCTGCCTCCTGAGTTAAAGAGATTCTTCTGCCTCGTGCTCTCAAGTAGCTGGGATTACAGGCATGTGCCACCATGCCCGGCTAATTTTGTACTTTTAGTAGAGATGGGATTTCACCATATTGGTCAGGCTGGTCTCGAACTGTGATCTCATGTGATCCACCCGCCTCAGCCTCCCAAAGTGCTAGGATTATAGGCATGAGCCACTGAGCCTGGCCATTCCCTGAGCTCTTAACTTCTGATGAGTACATTGGCCTGGCAGGCAGATCTCTTAGACAAGAGTCATTTCAAAATGATCAAGTCCAGCTGCCTTCAGTGTCCACTCTGGCCCATGGGAAATACACATCCTTGCCCAACATTGCTGGAAGCACAATGGTGTTCTTACGGTACTACTCTCTCCTCCTCTGCAGCCAGAGGAAGCTTCTTACTTTTAAACCACTCTAGGTGCAATCCAGCTTCTAGTCTGGGTGACCTTCAACTCTGAGGATACACATTATGTTCTTCTGGCAACTCACATAAAAATCTCCCTGACCCCAACTTCAAAGAAATTCCTTTTATCGGCCTTTTTCATTGCTCTTTCTATCTCTTATGTGGCCTGGGAGTTGGTGGCAAGCTAAATAATGTTGGAAATTTTTGGTCACACTCCTTAGCAAGTTCTGTAAGGATAATCTGGGTCTTCTCTTTAGAATGTGTGGGTGCTTAATAACCTTTGTGCTTAGTTTGTGGGCATCAGTCAAAATTGAGATAATGGAAGCTGGGCACTATGGCTCCCACCTTTAATCCCAGCACTTTGGGAGGCTGAGGTGGGTGGATCACCTGAGGTCAGAAGTTCAAAACCAACCTGGCCAACATGGTGAAACCTGTCTCTACTGAAAATACAAAAATTAGCTGGACATGGTGGTAGGCACCTATAATCCCAGCTACTTGGGAAGCTGAGGCAGGAGAATTGCTTGAACCTGGGAGGCGGAGGTTGTAGTAAGCCAAGATCACATCACTGCACTCCTGCCTGGGCAATAGAGCGAGACTCTGTCTCAAAAAAAAAAAACATAATTGAGATAATGGAAAAATGTTTCATTTTGACATCCGCCTTAGAAATATTACTTAATTGGGAAAAATGTGAGTGTGAAAAGGAGCTGTTTTTATGGAAGCTAAGTTAA
The DNA here is from genome assembly GCA_963573385.1 of Cacajao melanocephalus. Classification (NCBI taxonomy): domain Eukaryota; kingdom Metazoa; phylum Chordata; class Mammalia; order Primates; family Pitheciidae; genus Cacajao; species Cacajao melanocephalus. Next base: position 1,312 of record CAUYLG010018447.1, read on the forward strand.
ATTTTAATGTTTAAAAATGACAAAAACAAATTCAACAACAATAAAAAAACCTGTTACAAAGTAATTGAAAAGATCCCATAAAATTAGATGTAGAAGAAACAACTATAGATTTGGCGGATTGTAGAAATACTCTTTCGAGCGTTTAAGGTTCTCTAAGTTCCTGCTTCTCTTTAAGGAAGCTAAAATGATGTCCATTTAGAGAATGCAAGACTCCAATGGCAGACTCATTCTCGAAGAAAGTGATGAATGAACGTACTCTGATATGTTAGAAGTTAAAAGGAATATTTAAGGTTAGTATCATTAATATGTAATGTATTCTTTTGTGATTCTCTGCTTTAACTGACATTTTATATTATCAACGACCAGTTTTAATAGAGTTAGCTAAGAAGTTTGCAGAGAATGCAGTTTTTCCTTCACTATCCATCCTTCTCTACTTCCATGTTAATAGAGCTCCAATTTTTAGCTGGACTCTAGTCCCCCAGAATAAAAGTATTGCTTGGTGCCTTGCAACTCAGCATAATCATGTGACTAAATCCTGGTCAATACATATATCTTGAAATCCCAGCACTTTGGGAGCCTGAGGCAGGCGGATCACAAGATCAGGAGATTGAGACCATCCTGGCTAACATGGTGAAACCCTGTCTCTACTAAAAATACAAAAAATTAGCTGGGCATGGTGGTACACTCCTGTAGTCCCAGCTACTCTGGAGGGGGGCTGAGGTGGGAGAATTGCTTGAATGCAGGAGAATCACTTGAACCCAGGAGGTGGAGGTTGCAGCAAGCAGGGATTACGCCATTGCACTCCAGCCTGGGCAAGAGAGTGAGACTCTGTCTCACAAAAGAAAAAATATATATATATAAAATATATCTTTTGGCAGCTTCTGGGAATGCTCTTTAAGCAACAGCTACTACAATGTGCACTTTTCTCACTTCTTCTTTGCCTGTCTTGCGCCCTAGCACCTGGAATGCAGATATGACAGCCGGACCTCTAACTTTGAGCTAGAAGGAACGTGAGTCTCTGAGGGCTTTGTGGAACCAAACTGCCAGAACAATATGGGAATAAATATTTGCCTTCTTTAAACTGCTTTTATTTTAGATCTTTGTGATTCAGTCAACGTAATCAAAAACCGATCCAAAGGGCTTGGACCTTATTTTTTTTGGAACTGAAATGCAACCTGCCCTACATATTCTATTAAGAAACTTACAAACAACCAGTGTCTCTGTAGACGTTATCACAATCCTCAGGAGCTTTATATAGAGGGGACACCTGAATTAGAATCATCCTCAGTCCTTTTAGACTCAAACGAGATTCCATAGTGCACTATTTTACTTGAAGAATATTCTTTTAATAAAAAAATTATCAGAAAGTCAATGTCTTTCCCTAAGATAATTCTAATAAAGTCAGTGATTTGACTTAATGTTTATGGTAAATATATGTTCTTCAATTTCATCAGGCCATATTGATTTATTTTCCCTCGTCTAACTTGAGAGCTGGCAACACATTTCAGAGCCAGGACCAGCATGTTAACACATGGTGTCAGTTCCTTGACAACAGAAGTGCCACATTCCTTCAGTTCTGAGATTCTCTCTATTAAAGATACATTACTGATTTCATAACAACTTTTTGAGAAAGAAGAAAACTAGATTAAATGAACCTTTTTGTCTTAGTAAATGTTAATAGTATATGCACACACACACAAATTCAAATTTTTTTTCTTTTGTACTATAAACAAGGTTTGAGTTTAAATCTACTCACATTCAGTCTAACGATTCCTCTGAATCACTTTTTGTTCCACAGCACACTGGCTCCCTGATTAACTTGACCAGTTCTGTGCTTTTAGGGTCTTTTGCACCTGTGTTACCAGTACGAAGAATGGTTAATGCTATACACTTCTATTTAATTGTAGTCCAGTGAAATTCTTTTTATCCCTGTCCCTATTTTTAGAGACAATAAAATCCTATGGAGAAAATAAAATTGGGCTCTACAGGCCTGACTCTTGTTTTGAAAGCTAACTAATGAAATTCTGGGACATGGCTTTAAAAATGCAAGATCTCATAAGGAACAAAAAGAGCCTCATAAAAAGATGAAGCTGTCTCTTTCCCCTGAAGCTTCAGTGGGAGAGGATCATCTATGTCACAGATCAGTTAACAGAATCAGTATTGATAAGGAATTCAAATGTAAAACCTTCCAAGAACTTTTTTTTTAAATTGTCCTGTGCAGCATGAAGACTTGTATGAAAGCATATAATTGTAATTGGCCCTCGGAGGCATGATTTGAATAAAGGAATTTCTTGCAACAATCTAAAGACTTTAGAAATGTTTGACATGTCCTGTGAACAATAATCTCCAAAGGAAACCTGCAAGTCTGATTGGTTGTTGTTATGGTTTGAATGTCTGTGTCCCTCGAAAATTCACGTATTGAAAACTAACCACAAAATGATGGTATTAAGTGTGAAGCCTTTGGCAGGTAATTAGGTCATGGGGGCTCTCCCTTCATGAATGACATTAGTGTCCTTATGAAACGGCTGAAGGGAGTTTGACCCTTTTTGCCCCTTCTGTCATATGAAGACACAGCAGCAAGGCACCACCCATGAGGCACAGAGCAGCCCTCGCCAGGCACTGAATCTGCTGGTGCCTTGATCTTGGACTTCCCAGCCTCTAGAACTGTGAGAAATAAATTTTTATAATATATAAGTTACCCAGTCTAAGGTATTTTGTTATAGCAGCAGGAACAGACTGAGGCAGTTGTCTTAATAATTTGCTACCTTGGTACTAATGAATTGACATCTGCATCCTTACCTGTATAAATACTTAAAAGATTGGTGTCAGGTCAGAAAAGCATTATTAGCACTTTTCTATCACATGTATGATAGAAATACCAAATGCTATGACTCATTTTAACAACGAGATTGAGAGTCTTAATTCATTTAAATTTATATCATAACTTCAAGGCACATTTTAAAAAATCAGGTTTCTGTATATCCTGATAAGATTTTTTTTCTTCTTTAACATATGTTGTGAGACTGAATCTGATTTCAGAAGTGCAGATATTTTCAGAAATGTAGATTTTTAAATAGATCTTAAGGAAAACTTGGCATTTAAACAAACGTAATTCTTGGCATTTCTGTGTGTCAGTGGATATTAAATTGTCAGAGTTATGTTTCTGTAATCTTGAGGCCATACTTAACAGGGTATAAGGCAGAGAAGGAATTACACTGTGCATCCCCTTTTCCCTATCCCCTTTTCCCTATCCCCTAATATTTTGTTCTGGGGAACTCTGTTTAAAATAATTATCAAGAGCAACTTAAAAGGTAAATTAAAGTACAGTGCTGCAAGGAGACAATAACCAGCATTCTGAATGGTGTGTGTGGAAGATACAGGAAGTCTTGATGCTTCCTGACCATCAGTCAGGTGACCCAGGGGATAAGGAAATATTCTGTGTTAACTTTATGTAGACACCTCAGGTCTTTCAAAACACCATCTTCTTTCTTCTCCAGTTGGCTGGCTTCTCAAATCCTTGCAAAGCACTGGGCATCTGATCTCCTAAGCAGTTTGGGACCCCAAAAGATTGTTTCATTTTGCTCTGCCTGAGGGCAGTGTTCCTACCTTTATGGTTCAGCTATCTCTGTATTATTTACTTAATATTTTTAAGGCTTTGCTCTGTTTTCTTAAATATATTTACTTTAAAAGGATATTTTATATTATAATTTTAAATGGAAAAACTAGTGTCAGACAAAATTCTAACAAATTTAGTTCTAGATTGAATTCGGCTTTAGTTTGTAATTGATGAACGGGGCAGCTTTCATTCTACAAAAATAGAATCAGAGTCCCCCATTCCCACCACCACCCCCACCCCGGGCAATGGCAGAATGGTGGATTTTGCAAGGTGGGGACAAGAAAACAGAACAAGAAGAAAAGGTGATTGGTCAACTTCAGGTTACTTTTTTGGTAAGGGTTAAAGCAGAGGGGACTTCCTTATTACGCCAACTCAGGTAGAGTGGAATCTCTCCTGTTTTCAGCAAAAATAGGTCTGTGGGGATCTATCTGTTTCCTTAAAGTTTCAGTTTGATTATGTGGCATTTAGCATGAGTGACTTCATTTTGGTTTGGTCTGGTCTGTTGGGGCCTAGTGCTAGAGCTCACCCTAAAAAATGGCCTCCCATAATTTTTGTTTAACACTAGTATCACACTATAAATGAAAAGCAACTTTAGGCCAGAGATGGGCTCACATCAGAAAGAATTCGATCACATGCCCCAATTTAAAACCAGCAATGTCTTTTGAAAGCCTTTCTGGGCTGACAAAGTTCTGTGATTGGTCTCTGACACCACTCTCTCTGCTTCACCCCTACAGTGCAGGCCTATTGACCTTGTAGGCCTTAGACTTGCCAAGCTCACTCTTCTTCTCTATTTGGTGTGACCAGCTTTTTCTTGTAACTCCAATCTCTGCTTAAATGTCGCCTCCTGGAGTGGTGACTGTTGGCGTCCTGGCCAGAAACTTAGGTACCTTTACTAGCTCTGTTTGAACACTCTCTTTCCCCCAAAACTCTCCATGTCACCAATGGCATACTTTACATACAGTATTTTGTTCAAAAAATATTTGTTGAATAGAGAGGAAAACATAGATAAATGGCTGGATCAACACATTTGAGGAATTATAATGAATTGATTTGAATAATTAATTGATAAGACAGAAAACTTGTTTATTATTGTCTACTAACCACAATAGTTTTCAGAATAAGAAAGAATCAGCTAAGGGAATAAAACAAAGACAGGATGATTTAGAGAGGAATTCTCAAGACTGGGCATCATAACCAGAGGAGGTGTTCCTGGTGAGTTAGCAGAGAGCAGGAGAAAGCTCTGCATGTCTGGAGGCTACCATAGGGACCACTAAATACAAATGTATTTGCTGTTAGTTTCCATTAGGCAGACTCATAAAATACTACAGTTTGGCGTGCAAGGCAGACTGAGCCTTGAGATGACACAAAGCGCGATGCCTGCATCGGGTTACCATATTTGGCAGATTGGAAAAGGGCTGTTGATGCCACCTGAAGGGCCAATGTGACTGTTTTAAATGATAAAACTCTCACCATCTCTGATCCTTATATGATATGATTTCAGAGTCCCTAGACTGATCAGAGCCTCCTAGCATCAAAGGGATGTGAATCATTCGACTGCATGTCTTCCTGTTGCCCTCCTCCCAGCTCATTGATTGAGGTGAACACTTAGCAGGCATATTCCCACGGAGAAAACTGCATGCATGTTTACTGTTCACTCTCCTGTTCTTTCAGACGCAAATGCAGTCTTCATCGTAATAGGAGATAAGCTCCAAGAGTTGCAGCAATAATCTTATTAATTTTGCTTTTCTGCTTGCCTTTTCTGAGAAGACATGTTACTGTGATGCAAGGTGTGAAAGTTACTGATGTTTATAGGAAACAGATTGGAACAAGATATCAACACAGACTGAGGTACTATGTTGTGGGGAGCCTGCCACTGCTTCCCAGGCCCCCCTGCCACCACTAGCCCATTGGTGGCCTGCCCATTTGGGGTTTTGGCTGGCACCAAATGTGCATTTGCCCACTGTATCACACTTACAGTGCTTATAAAGAAACTCTGACACTGTAAGTGCCAAGGCAGGAAAGGGGAGGGAGGTGGGATTGGAGGATTTTGCTCACTTCTACATAGCCTCCATTAGTATCCCCCAAAGCTGACTGAAATAAACATTCAATCTATATAAAGACTTGTCTCTCGATAAATGTAGCTAATAAGTCCCTTTCATACCTCTTTAAGCCACAAGATTGTCCCTGAACCCCTTCTGGAAAGACATTTTGAACTCAGAGACAATTTGGTACAGAATTCTTCAAGACAAGTCTTGTGAATTAAAGTAGTATGGTCAATATCACTATATTTACCAATATCTGTTCCTTCTCCTATTCTAGGCATATGGAAGACTGTAATTCTCAGTTTCCTGGTAGTTGGTAGGGCCATGTAACTAGTTATCATGGCCAATGTAATGACACACATTATTTCCAGGTGAGACAGTGTGATTCTCCCAACTCTTTCTTCCCTGATTTAGGCAACCATGGAGAAGACCATATGCTGAGATGGAAGACTCAAAAGATTGAAGCAGCCTGGATAACTCAGGTACCACACAGAGGACAACTGCCCTGGAGAGCTGCCTTGACTTACAAAGCATATTGCATGAAGGGAAATAAATTTTTACTGTGTTAAGCTTTTTTGATTTGGGGCTTGTTTGTTACTGCAGCATAACTTAGCCCATTCTTACTAATATAAGAAGAAATGCCCAGTGCAGTGCCTGTCAATTATTCTCAGATCTCATCCTTCCCCTCTTCCAGCCAGATACTATCTTCCAAGCTAGTCCTCTCTCCTCTAATACTCTTCCACAGCCAACCCATCTTTAGACTCTCTAATCACCCAAATCTTAGGAGAGGTTTGGGTGCAGACTCAAGAATCTTTCTCAAGCCACATTTGCCTAAGCAGTACATTCTTCTGAGAATTTATCCAGTGGTTTCACGAAACAAATAAAGTCTCATGGAGAATTAGTCTGAGTATCCAGGGAAGAGAGAATATTTGCCTCTCTTCACGTAATGTATTTTTACATGACTAAATTAAAAAGTTGGTCAAGTTTGTCTTTACTAGATGAAGATAAGAACTACTTTCTCCTTTTCCTGACACTTCTAAAGTTAAAATGTTGGTGTAAAAATAATTGCTTTTTCCTCTTCCGTAAAGTTAACACCTAAGCACCTAGAGACTCTGCCAGTGACCCAAACTTAAACTCCAACCATTTGCACAGAATGTTACTTCCCTGGCCAAAGAAAATGTCTCCTTGGGTCTAGAAGTCAGGCTTGCCGTCTTTGAACTGCTCCATCACTTTACGTGAAACTTCGCACTTCTCTGCTACAACTGCTAGGAAGAATACTAGAAACCACTGGATCTTTATTTTCTCCAATCACCGCTGAGTGAACCCGGCAGAATAAACAAAGCCATAGACCCTTAGATGTGCTCTACTGAGTTGACCTTTCAAGTTAGTGGAGTAGAATTCACTTGGGGTCTATGTCCACTTACTCTTTTAACTTTGGTTAAAAGCAAATAACAGAAAATCTAAATACAGAGACTTAAACAATTAGTTTAATTGATGATTTCTTTTTGGTTTGATACTTTAGAGCTTCAACTCCCTGAAGGTGAGAAGTAACTTCTAGAGGGCATTAGAATGTTATCCCTAGCCCTCAGGACACAGAAACCCTTAACAAATATAGAAAGGCTGGAAAGCAGCCAATTGTCAGAAAAGCCAGGGTGGACTGTACGGCTGGCAAAAAGAGCAACTGGGGAGAGAAGCTGATCTTACTTTCTGAAGAGGACCTGGTTGGTTGCCTTGGTTACAGAGCTCCAGTATCCTGTATCCCCCACCGCCTCCTTCTCTAGTTCTTTGGGGGTGGCAATATGCCAGTGTTAAATGACACTTAAACATAAACCAAGCGTGACAACACTGTTTCCTGTTTTCTCAGAATTCCTTGCAGATAAGGATAGCCCAAGTGACCAAGCTTTAGTGGCCAATGAGTTATACGAGTAAGTTTGTTGGGGAAGATTTTGGGAAAGATTTTGCATTTATACTGACATGGACAAGCAAGGTTAGCATTGAGTCTGCATGAAATGTAAATATAATGCTTAGTGATACAGCAGCCATTTTGGGATTATTTGGCCCTAAGCATGAAAGCTTCAAGAGAAGGATTAAGATGCTAGTCACCTCAGGGACTTCTGTTTTTGGCCAAAGTGAGACTAGATTCACCCTTCTGCTTGAGGTGAACATAAAAGATGACGAAATATATGAAATGACAGATTTTTAAGACATTGGGACATCAGACAAGAAGAAGAGAGATACAAAAGAGCTGGGCGGTGGGGAATGGTGAGCCCTATGATTGCTCTGGATTACCTCTCTGAAAGAGTTTTCAGGCTGTGGAGGAGGAGGTGGAATCCAGGCAGAGCCCAGCAGGCTGAGTTGAGATGATAGAGACAAGCATCTGAGAACAATGCAGCTAAAACCTGCAGGCCAGGGTACCACAGGACAGATTGCTGTGCACAGCCAGCAACCCAAAGATCTGCAGAGGGCCCTCCCTGAGCTTCAGAAAAGTACTGATCACTGCACGCATGTGAAGAAATCACCTAAGACCAGGAAGGGAACCACACAAATGGATTATGGGATGTTGCCTGACCACAATGGAATTAAAATAAAAATTAATAACAGAAAGATCTCTGAAAAATTTCCAAATATTTGGAAATTAAGTAACTATGATCAAAGAAGGCAAAAGGAAAATTACAGAGCAGTTTGAACTTAAAAAAAAGAAGGAAAAAACATAATACATTTTATGATGCCACTTAAACAGTACTTAAAGGGAAAACAATAGCACTAAACATCTACATTAGCAAATAAGAAAAATCTTAAAATCAGTGGTCTCGAATCAATGGTCTCAACATCCATCTTAAAACAAAACAAAACAACAAAAAAGGCCGGGCATGATGGCTCATGCCTGTAATCCCAGCACTTTCAGAGGCCGAGATGGATAGACCGCTTGAGGCCAAGAGTTCGAGACCAGCCTAGCCAACATGGCAAAACTGTATCTCTAGTAAAAATACAAAACTCAGCCGGGAGTGGTGGCATGCACCTGTAATCTCGGCTACTCTGGAGGCTGAGGCAGGAGAACTGTTTGAACCCAGAGAACTGTTTGAACCCGGGAGGTGGAGGCTGCAGTGAGCTGAGACCGTGCCACTACACTCCAGTCTGGGGGACAGAGTAAGACTCTGTCTCAAAAACAAAACAAAACAAAACAAACCAGAAGAAGGCCAATGAAACCCAAAGTAAGCAAAAAAATAAAGATCAGATTAGTGAAAGAAACTAAAATATTTTACCCTAAAATACACTTCTTCAACATATTTTGAAATGCTGTTCAGAGGGCCTGTGAACAGAAGTATCCCTGAGGAGCTGTATTTTGTAGGGTGATTTGCATTTGTAGAGGAAGTAAACGACAGATACAAACAGGCTTTCTCTGAAGGCCCCTTGTCCAGATCTAGGAAATATTAATGAGAGTCTGAAACCATTAAAGGTCTAATGGGAACATTTCCCACTGGCTACCATCTCTTCTTTCTGCGGGCTGCTATCTGTGAGGTTAATCTGCCTAGCAAGACTGCCCTTGCCAGCCAGGGCTTTCCTCTTCTCTCTCCTGTAACCTGTCTGGCCACTATAACCTGTTTTGCCATGCTCCAAGCCCCTCTTATTTTTGTAATCTCAAGATGGTATAAAAGTGCCAACCATCTGGCCACTTGAGTTCTTACATTTGTATGACTACTGTGTACATTAATAAATTTGTATGCCTTTTCTCCCATTAACCTGCTTTCTGTCAGTTGATTTTCAGTGAACCTTCAGAGAAAGAAGGGAAAACTAAAACAAGGGGAAATTTTCCCTTGGCCCCTACAGTAGAAGTTAATAAAGTAGAAAGCAGAAAAAAAAAATAGAGCTCAATGAAATAAAAAACCAGCTTTTTGGAAGATTAATATAATTTAAAAATCTTATCAGAAAAAAAAAGAAGCTGGGCGTGGTGGCTTATGCCTGTAGCCCAGCACTTCAGGAGGCTGAGGTGGGCAGATTGCTTGAGCCCAGGAGTTACAGACCAGCCTAGGCAACATGGTGAAATGCCATCTCTACAAAATATACAAAAATTAGCCAGGCATGGTGGTGTGTGCCTGTAGTCCCAGCTACTCAGAAGGCTGAGAGGTAAGAGGATCTCTTGAGCCCAGGAGGTCAAGGTTGGAGTGAGTTGTGATCATGCCACTGCACTCTAGCCTGGATGACAGAATAAGACCCTGCATTAAAAAAAAAAAAAAAAAAAAAAGGCCAGGCACAGTAGCTCACGCCTGTAATCCCAGCACTTTGGGAGGCTGAGGCAGGCAGATCACCTGAGGTCAGGAGTTTGAGACCAGCCTGGCCAATATAGTGAAACCTCATCTCTACTAAAAATACAAAAATTAGCTGGGTGTGGTGGTGTGCACCTTTAATCCCAGCTGCTTGGGAGGCTGAGGCAGGAGAATTGCTTGAACCTAGGAGGCAGAGTTTGCAGTGAGCCAAGACTGCGCCATTGCACTCCAGCCTGGTGACAGAGCAAGAGTTTGTCTTAAAAAAAAAGAAGGATGGAAGGATGGAAGGAAGGGAGGGAGGGAGAGGGGGAGGAAGGGACAGAGGGACATAAAAAGAGGGAGAAGGAAGGAAGGAAGGAAGGGGCCAATGTCAGAAATTATACAGGTTATATTATTTCTACATGATTCTACATGTAGATTCTACAAATTTTAAAAGGATGCAGATTCCACAAATATCACTACAGATTCTATAAATATTAAAAGGATAATGGAATATTATGAATAATTATATGCCAATAAAATTGGTAGCTGAGATGAAATGGAAAAATATCTTGAATGACACAAATTGCCAATGTTTACTCAGAAAGACATAGACAACCTGAATAGCCCTACATCTATTACAGAAATTGAATTTGTCATTAAACATGTTCCGATAAATAAAACTCGAGGTCCAGATGGCTTCATTCATAAATTCTACCAATTTATTTAGGAAGAAACAATACTAATCCTATACGGTCTCTTCCTAAGAAATTGAAAATGAGGAAAATACTTCCCAACTCATTCTATGAGGCCACTATTACTCATACGAAAACTAAACCAAAATATTATAAGAAAAGAAATCTATAGCCTAATGTCCCATATGAATATAGATGCAAAAATTTTAAGTGGATAATAGGAATGCAAAGTTTGTTTAACATTGAAAAATCTGTCAATGTATTTCTCCATATAAACAAACTAAAAACCAAACAACTCCACCTAATCATCTGAATAGATGTAGAAAAAGCATTTAACAAATTCAGCATTAATCCCAACTCTCAGCAAACAGGAAATAGGAAGACTCTTCCATAACCTGATGAAAGGCATTTACCAAAATGTGGTTAACAACATATTTAATGATGAAAGACTGAATGCTTTCCTCATAAGATCAGGAACAAGACAAGGATAACTATTCTCAACACTTCTACTCAACATTGTCCTTGAGGTGCTAGCTAGGGCAATCAGGCAAGAAAAAGAAATATAAAGCATCCAGATTGGCAAGAAAGAAGTATAACTGTCTATTCATAGACAGCATAAACCGTAGAAAATTCAGTGGAATCTACAAAAAAGCTACTATAATGACTAAGTTAGTTTGGCAATATTGTAGGATATTTGTACAACATTAAAAAATCAATTGTATTTCTATTTATTAGCATGGAACTATCAGGTATTGACATTAAAAAATATAAATTACAATAGCATAAAATACATGAAATATCTAAGTATAAATCTAACAAAAAAAATCTTCAGTGTTTATATATTGCAAACATTATTGAAAGAAAAATTTAAAACATAAATGAACAGGTAAAATGTTTTCATGAATCTAAAAACTTAATATTGTTACAATGTCATTCCTCCCCAGTCTATAGATCTGATACACTCTAAACCAAAATCCCAAGAGGCTTTGTGTGTGTGTATGTAAGTAGACAAGCTAATTTAAAAATTCATATTGTAATGCAAAGGATCAAGAATAGCTAGCCATCTTTAGGAAAAAAAAATGTAGGACTTACATTATTGGATTTCAAGACTTACGATAAAGCCACAATAATCAAGACAGAATACTACTGCCAAAGCTAGATAAATAGAAAAATGGAACAAAGAGACTAGAAATAAACTCACACATATATTGACAACAGATCTTTTTTACAAAATTGCAAAAGTAATTCAGTAGAGAAAGATAGTTTTCTTAACAAACAAGATGCTAGAACAATTGAATATCCATGTGGAAAAAAAAAGTGAAATCTGGTCCGTACCTCACACTAGCTATAAAATTTAATCAAAATGGATCATCGACATACGTGTAAAATCTGAAACTACAAAATTCTAGAAGATATAGAAAACATTTGTAGCTTTGGGTCACAAAGACTTCTTAGATATATCTCTAAAAGCATGATCCATAAAATAAATAATTGATACATTGAATTGTATCAAAATTAAAAACTGTGTTTTGAAAGACACAGTCAAGAGAATGAACAGATAAGCTGCATACTGGGAGATAATATTTGCAAGTCATACATCTGGTAAAAATATAATTCTCAAAACCTGGTAATAGGAAAACAAACAACTCAATAAAGAAGTGGGCAAAATTTTGGACACTCACCTTGCCAAGAAAACGTACTAAAACAAACACGTAAAGAGAAGCTCAACATCATTAAGGAAATGCAAATTAAAACCATAATGTGCCAGGGGTGGTGGCTTATGCCTGTAATCCCAGCACTTTGGGAGGCAGAGGTGGGCAGCTCACATGAGGTTGGCAGTTTGAGGCCAGCCTGGCCAACATGGTGAAACCCTGTCTCTACTAAAAATACAAAAAATAGCCAGGTATGGTAGCGCACACCTGTAGTCCCAGATACTCAGGGGGCTGAGGCAGGAGAATCACTTGAACCCAGGAGGTGGAGGTTGCAGTGAGAAGAGATTGTACCACTGCACTCCTGCCTGGAAGACAGAGCAAGACTCAATCTCAAAACAAAACAAAACAACAAACAAAAAAACAAACAAACAAAATCCATCCACAATGAGATACACTATACAACTTTTAGAATGGCTAAAAACTTTCTTTTTTAAAGACCATGCCAAGTGCTGACAAGGATGTATGAGAACTGGAACTCTCATTCACTGCTTGTAGGAAAGTAACATGGTAGAACCATACTGAAAACATTTGGGATTTTCTTAAAACAAATTCAGTATTTATTTACCATATGATCCAGCCATCCTACTCCTTGATATTTACCCAAGAGGAAAAAAAATATAGTTTATACATAGCATTTTTTGGTTTTTGTTTTTGTTTTTGAGACAGTCTGGTTCTGTCACTCAGGCTGGAATAAGTGGCAGGATCTCGGCTCACTGCAACCTCCACCTCCCGGGTTCAAGCGATTCTCCTGCCTCAGCCTCCCGAGTAGCTCAGACTACAGGCACCTGGCACCACATTCAGCTAATAGTTGTATTTTTTAGTAGAGATGAGGTTTCACCACGTTGGCCAGGTTTGTCTCAAACACCTGACCTCAAGTGATCTGCCCACCTTGACCTCCCAAAGAGCTGGGACTATAGGCATAAACCACTGTGCACTGCCATACACAGACCTTCACACAGATGTTTTTAGTAGCTTAATTGTAATAATAAAAAACTGGAAACAACCCAAATTCCCTTCAATAAGTGGGCAACATTTATGGATAAACATAATATATCCATAAATGAAATACTCTTTAGTAACAAAAAGGAGTAAGCTATAGACATACACTACAACATGGATCAACCTGAAAATAATTATGCTGAGTGAAAGAAGACAGACAGAAGAGTACATGCTACTCTATAAAAAATTCTAGAAAATTCGAATGAGGCTACAGTGACAGAAAGCTGGCCCACGGTCACCTGAGGAGTATAGGAAGAGTTGGAGGGGGAGATTATAAAGGGAAACCAAGAAACTTTTGGGGGTGATGGACACGTTCACTATCTTGATTGTTGGGTTGGTTTCATGGGCATATACAAATGTCAAATTATTAAATTGGATACTTTATGTGGCTTTTATTCCATATCAAGTATACCTCTTTAAAGCTATTTTTAAAAGAAGGAAAAAAAGATGCTATCCCTGACACTGTTGAGCCAGTTAACCAATGGCCTGCCTGTCTCTAAATCTTTTGATTAAGAAAAGAAATGATAAATGAAGCCACAGTAAGTCAGTTTTCCTGTTACTTGCAGCTGGAAGCATAACTTACTACTACGTCTATACAACACTATGGCTTATATAATAAAAATCACAGAATATTCAAGCTTGAAGAGATCTTGGGGATCAGCCATTCAAAGCCTATTCTGCCTGCCACACTCCACCGCCGCCCCCCACCTTTTCTTTATAGATTAGGAAACAGAAATTCAGAAGCGTGGAGGGACTTGCCCAGACTCACACAGCAGATCTGTTAGGAGCTGCAGGATGAGAACCGCAGTGTCCCAATGTCCTGACTCGGAAAGCTGGGCTCCTTCCAGCGTACCATACTGCAGTCTGCCTTTTCAATTTTTAATTTCTAAATTTTATTTCCCTAAAACAGCAAAGAGAAAAAAATACATAGTGGAATTTAATGCTTACAAGTAGAATTATCTAGAGGAATCATTGTATGTTTTATAAATGAGGCAACAGAGCCTTGGGGTGCAGATGAGAAAGGGATATTTTCTCTTAGTTACAAATCCAACATTAAACACTGGCCTCTTGAGACAAGTAAAGGAAAATGACACTACTTGCCTAAATGATTCTCAAACATATGACTTATTTCTAGTAGTCAATACCTGCCTTTGTGAAATAAGCACTCCTCTACGTGTGTGTGTCTGGAATAGCGATCCTGATGTTTCTAAGGGTATTCACATTTTAAAAGTGAAGTGTAAAAATTCAGTCATTTTGTGTTAGTTGACATTTTTTAAATGGCATGTCTTTTTTTATAGCTGAAAACTAAATTTGGTTTAGATTAGGCTTACACATGAAGAGCTGAAAGGTTGTTTTATTCCTAAAATGTTCCCATCTTTGAGCAGAGGCCAAACAATGAAAATTTTAGCTGGGATAGAATAAGAATGTCATTATCACCAAGTCATGGGTAACTGAAATCTTCCTGATTCCACATGCTATTAATATCCTATGTGTCAAACATAAGTTAGGAACTGCTAAAGAAAAGATTATTCAATGCTTCTTATTAAAACACAGTAAGGAAGACTTTACTGAGGCCCTCCCTGTAGGTACAGTGACCACTGCAAGGAGGTTTGGAATAGGGGAGAAAGATTGAGTTCAATTCTGAATACAGCATGAGCAAGTGGAAATTTACAGCCAAGGAGGAGGGTGGGGACCAGTGGATGGAAAACTACTAAGAGGGAATATCAGGGTTAAAGGGGATTCTGACTAGACCAGCCTAACAGGATTCTTGCTGAAGACAAGCCAGAGTGATCAGACCTCACATGGAGGATGGTGGAGGATGAGAAATCTGATCAGATATTGAAGGACATCAGATATCAAGAGTGGATGGTGAGGGGGATTCTTGTGAGACTGATTTAGCAGGGCTCTTTGGTAAAACTGGATTTTCCAAGGAAGTACACTGATAGGTTCCAAGGGCTTTAGGAGCCTAAAATTTGTCTAAGCAAAGAATCTTTGCCAGAATACAGTGTTGACCTAAAGAAAGAAACTGAGGCAAATTAATATAGGTAGAGAGTTTATTTGGGCCAAGGGTGGGTACTGCAGACATAGAAACTCTTCCAAGTTGCTTTGGGGAGTGCTCCAGAGAACAAAGGGCAGGCTTGCGTTTTTAAAGAAAAAAGAACAAATCAGCAGAGGAGGTGATTATGAAAGTTGTTTTTCAGAATTTTCATTGGTTCACAGAAATACCATTCATAAGTAATTGGCTATGTACATTGTTAAACTATAAGGTATAAATTATTGTATTCAGAGTATGGCATTGCTAGGTTAATTTATAGCTGTGGGTAGCAACTTTCAGTTTAGAGTCCATAAGGCAGGCAGTTTCAAGAGATGATTAGTCATCTCGAGGTGGGGAAATGGGACATGACTGATGCCTCATTCATGTGCTTTGCTGGGCCTGATAATTTTAAGGGGACTGTATTACTCAGATGTTTCTTTTCTTTCTCAGTCTCTCACCTGTGCGGGTTATTTTACTTTGCTTTCCTAGAGCACAGCACCAACACATATACCTTACAGAACTTCCCAGCGGAGGGAGACTGAGATCTATTATCCTTCCTTTATAAGAAAGGTGACTCCAAATCTGAGCTCACAGAGGATGTTGGAAAGTCAAAGTAACTTGGGGAAAAGTTATTGAAATGACTACATTTTTGACAAATACGAATGAATGATGAAGAAAGATGAAAGGAAGTGAAATCACTCAGCCTCAGACAAGTTAAGAAGATATTAAATCTTCACCTGATATTATTTTCAAGACTTCTCATCCAAATTCTGCTGAAATTGTTCACAACATTATTTACACAGTAAGGAAGACAGTGATATTTGCCTCTCTGACATCCATTCCAGCTTCTTCTTCACAAAGCAGAAACACAGTTTTGTTTACGAGTGGCACAACCTGACAAAAATCCACTCCCTGACCAAACTCTAGCCAGGCTCCTCTGAGACCTCTTCTTGCCTAGGCCTCAACCTTGGCCTATAACAATTACAGACTCGGAGAGAGATCCAGGATGGCAGATTAGCAACAGCTCAGGAGTGTAGCTCCCAGTGAAAGCGCAGAGAGTGAGTGGACACCGCAATTTCAGATGAATTTCTGTTGCCCACAAATTGGGAGCTACCCAGCGGAGGAGCCACATGGGTCGCCAGCGTGACTCCTTTGGCCGGTGCGGCTGTTTTGCCGGCACCCCGGCACGGTGAGGCGCTTCTCAGTGCGGAGTATACGGGACTGGGTGCCCTTTGAGTCAGGCTTGGCTGGTCCCATCCCCACAAGGAGAACAGCAATTGGAAGCACTGAGGACTGAGAGTTTCACAGCAAGCACAGCTGAACCCGGGAAGGCCTAGCTCTGTGGGGAAAGGGCGTCCGCTGAAGGAAAACTAAGAAACAGAAAAAACTTCATCACCAACAAGCTGGACGATCACTCAGACCCAATCTGAAAGTCGGCAATTACAAAGATGACAGGTGGATAAATCCACAAAAATGGGAAGAAACCAGTGCAAAAAGGCTGAGAACACCCAAAACCAGAACACCTCTCCTCCTACAAGGGATCACAACTCCTCACCAGCAAGGGAACAAGGCTGGATGGAGAATGAGTGTGATGAAATGACAGAATCAGGCTTCAGAAGGTGGGTAATAAGAAACTTCTGTGAGCTAAAAGA
>CAUYLG010018449.1:0-18868 GCA_963573385.1 Cacajao melanocephalus
CTCTGTTTAGATTGTCTTTTGATGCACAAAATTTTTTAATTTTATGAAGTTCAGTTTGTCTGTTTTTTGTTGTTATCACCTGTGCCTTTAGTTCTTTTTAAATTTAAATTTTTAAAATTTTTAATAGAGATAGGGTCCTGTTATGTTGCTGGGGCTAGTCTTGAACTTGTGGGCTCAAGTGAGCCTCTCGCCTCAGCCTCCTGCAGTGATTGGATCATAGGTGTGAGCCATCACACCCAGCGTGCATGTACCATTAGTGTCATATCCAAGGCAGCATTGCCAATCTAGTGTTGTGAAGTTTTCACTCTATGTTTCTTCTGAGAGTTTTACAACTTTTTTATTTAAAAATTTATTGTTTATTTTTTATTACTAGCAGGTGGAAGTAAGATCTTCTAAGAGTTTTATAGGTTTTGGCCTCACATTTAGGTCTTTGATTCCTTGTGAGTTAATTTTTGTATATGGTATTAGATAAGGGTCCAGCTTCATTCTTTTGCATGTGGATGTGCAGTTTTCCCAGGATCACTCGTTGGAAAGGCTGTACTTTCCCTATCAGATGGTCTTGGTGCTGTTCCCAAAAATCATTTGACTGTGCATGCCAGGGCTGCTTTTTGGGCTCTGTGTATTGATCTCAACATCATTTTTGAAGTTTTTCTTTCCTATTTCTGAGGAGAGAATTAAGTTTTTTGAACTCTTTTGATATAAGAATCCACTTGATTTTATAAGTGTTGTCATTTTCACTTTTGTGTAATTCTTTACTATTTTTTTTTTCTCAGAGAAGAGGAGGTATCCTGCAGTGGGCCTCTGTCCCAAAAACAAGCAGAATTTTTTCTTTCTCAACAGGTACGTTAATTCTGTAATTTATCATGACTTTCTCTTCTGGTGACGCAGTCGCAGCATAGGCCTGTTACGTGCGTAGGTTTCTTAGGGAATCTGTGTCAGCCTTTACTCTCAGTCCTCTCTGCCTCGCTGACGATGCACTTGTAGCTCTGTGCCCCTTCCTATTTTGTGTGTGATTTTATTTTTCTATTAAAATTATAATCCAGGTTCATTTAGTAATGGTATATGACTAACAGCCTAAAACCGTGTGATTTAAAAGACTTGCTTCCCTTCTCTCAACATTTTATTGTAAACATTTTCAAACATAAAGAGAGCCTGAAAAGCAATGTATGGTACCTATTACTTCGATTCTACAATTAATATTATTGTCCTATTTATTACTTATGTAACCACCCTCTATCCAGCCACCATTCATCTTTTTAAAAATAAATAATTCCAGTTGCAGTTGCAGATAGTAATATACTTTGCTCCAAACATTTCTCTCTCTTTTTTTTTTTGAGACAGAATCTCACTCTGTTGCCCAATCTAGAGCGTTGCCCAGGCTGGAGTGCAGTGGCACAATCTCGGCTCACTGCAACCTCTGCCTCCTGGTTCAAGCTATTCTCGTACCTCAGCCTCCCGAGTAGCTGGGATTACAGGCGCGCACCACCACACTCAGCTAATTTTTGTATTTTTAGTAGAGATGGGGTTTCACCACATTGGCCAGGCTGGTCTGCAACTCCTGACCTCAGGTGATCTGTCTACCTTGGCCTCTCAAAGTTCTGGGATTACAGGCGTGAGCCATGGCGCCCAGCCAAAACTGTTTTTTTCTTTTCTTTTTGTTTGAGACTGCGTCTCACTATGTTGTGGCCCAGGCTGGAGTGCAGTGGTGTGATCTCAACTCGCTGCAACCTCTGTCTCTCAGGTTCAAGCGATTCTTGTGCCTCAGCCTCTGGAGTAGCTGGGACTACAGGTGCACGCCTCCATACCCAGTTAATTCATGTATTTTTAGAAGAGATAGGGTTTCACCATGTTGGCCAGGCTGGTCTCGAACTTTTGACCTCAAGTGATCTGCCTGCCTCAGCCTACCAAAATGTTTGGATTACACACGTGAGCCACTGTGTCTGGCCACAGCCAAAGCTCATTTTTAAATTTTTTTTTTTTTAAAGACAGAGTCTTACTCTGTCACCTAGGCTGGTGTGCAGTGGCATGATCTCAGCTCACTGCAGCCTCTGCCGCCTGGGTTCAAGTGATTCTGCTGCCTCAGCCTCCTGAGTAGCTGGGATTACAGGTGTGTACCACCATACCCAGGTAATTTTTGTATTTTTAGTAGAGATGGGGTTTTGCCATGTTGGCCGGGCTGGTCTCGAACTCATGACCTCAGGTGATCCACCCACCTTGGCCTCCCAAAGGGCTGGGATTACAGGCGTGGGCCACTGTGCCCTGCCAGAACTTTCTAACATAAAAGCTGTGGAATACTGCAGAGGCAGGAGAATCGCTTGAACCTGGGAAGCAGCAGTTGCAGTGAGCCGAGATCACACCACTGCACTCCACCCTGGGCAACAAGAACGAAATTCCATCTTTTAAAAAAAAAAAAAAAAGAAAGCTGTGGAAGAAAACATGTAAGAGAAGATAATTTGATTTTCAGATAAAAATTAAAAGCATCTCCATGTCAGGACTTGTTTTAACATAATTAACAGGCAAACAGGATGGGCGTGGTGGCTCACACCTATAATCCAAGCACTTTGGGAGGCCGAGGTGGTCAGAACATTTGAGGTTAGGAGTTTGAGACCAGCCTGACCAACATGGTGAAACCCTGTCTCTATTAAAATACAAAAATTAGCTGGGCATGGTGGCGCTCCCTGTAATCCCAGCTACTTGGGAGGCTGAGGCAGGCAAATTGCTTGAACCCACAAGGCAGAGGTTTGGTTAAGCCAAGATTTTGCCACTGCAATCCAGCCTGGGTGACAGAGCAAGACTCCGTCTCAAAATAAATACATATATAATTAATTAAATGAGTAAGTAAGTAAAAGTTGAAAAAATTAAAAGGCAAGCAAGAAAGTGGGAAAAAGTATTTACAATAAATATGACAGTGAAAAGTTTAATATTTTTGCTTTAGAAATCATATTTTCAGGATGGGTGCGGTGGCTTACGCCTGTATTCTCAGCACTTTGGGAGGCTGAGGTGATCCTGAGATCAGGAGTTTGAGACCAACCTGTCAAACATGGTGAAGCACTGTCTCTACTAAAAATACAAAATATTAGCCAGGTGTGATGGACACCTGTAATACCAGCTACTTGGGAAGCTGAGGCAGGAGAATCTCTTGAATCTGGGAAGTGGAGGTTGCGGTGAGCCAAGATCGCGCCACTGTACTCCAGCCTGGGCAACAGAGCAAGACTCTGTCTCTAAAAAAAGAAAAAAGAAAAAAAGAAATCGTATTTTCTGAGACTATTTGATGATGAGACAATGTTTACAATATTAAAATAATAGGAAGTAAAGTTACATATCATATTCTGATTTTGTTAAAAATATAATGTGTTGGCTAGGTGAGGTGGCTCACACCTGTAATCCCAGCACTTTGGGAGGCTGAGGCGGGTGGATCACAAGGTCAAGAGATCAAGAACATCCTGGCCAACATGGTGAAACTCCGTCTCTACTAAAAATATAAAAATTAGCTGGGTATGGTGGCGCATGCCTGTAGTTCCAGCTATTTGGGAGGCTGAGGCAGGAGAATCGCTTGAACCTGGGAGGTGGAAGTTGCAGTGAGCTGAGAGCACACCACTGCACTCCAGCCTGGTGACCAAGCGAGACTCCGTCTCAAGAAAAACAAAAACGTGTTAAAAATATAATGTGTATACAGAATATATGTTTACAATAAGGCTGTATTATAAATTTAATGTGTATATACATTATATTTTTAACAAAATTAGAATATGACATGTAACATATATATACACATACATACAGAACAAAGATAATATGCACTAAAATATTAATAATGTTTCTGGGCAGTGTGATTGCAGAAGATTTTTGTTTTCTTCTGTAGCTTTTCTGTATTTTTGGAGTTATTTTTCTCCATACTACAGCTACATAATAATTTGTTTTTCTTTTGAGACAGCACCTTGCTCTGTCGCCCAAGCTGGTGTGCTGTGGTACGATCTTGGCTCACTGTAACTTCTGCCTCCCAGGTTCAAGCGATTCTCCTGCCTCGGCCTCCTGAGTAGCTGGGATTACAGACACTTGCCACCATGCCCGGCTAATTTTTTGTATTTTTAGTAGAGATGGGGTTTCACCGTGTTATCCAGGATGGTCTCAATCTCCTGACCTCAGGTGATCCACCCACCTTGGCCTCCCATAGTGTTGGGATTCCGGGCATGAGTCACCGAGCCTAGCCAATAATTTTCTATGATGATATAAATTAATAATAGAATTAGAAATTATTTTTACTTAAAAAATTTTTTTTAAATAAATTACTCTGTTTAAATAGAGATGAGGTCTCAGTTTATTGCCCAGATTGTTCTTGAATTCCTGAGCTCAGGTGATACTCCTGCCTCAGCCTCTGCCTGCCTCAGCCTCTGCCTCCCAAAGTGTTGGGATTACGTGCATCAACCGCCATGCCCTGCCCTTAGAAATTACTTTACTTATAGAAAAACTCATCAAGGTAAAATTGGAGTAAAGTGTCTATAACCCAGTTAAATATAAACATTTAATTTGGAGCTAATTTTCTACATATTTTATATAATTGTTGCTGATATCATTCATATGAAACAAATAAGTAGGGGTAGGGCAAGGCACCTGGCTCCCATAAGGCCCTATGCAGGTACTGGAAATACAGCAAGAAGTAAAGACGTTACCTGCCTGGAAGGAGCTTACAGTCTGGGGTGGGGTCAGACTAGCAATTTTACTATAGTTTGATAGTGCTACTGGAAGGGTAAGTGTAGAGGGCTTATGGGAGCATGTAGGGGCTTATAGGATCTCACCTCATCTAGAAAGTAACAGAAGCAGGTGGCCCAGAGGATGAGCTAGGCGTGGGTGTAGGTTTGCTCAGCCTGGGGTAGCATGTGGCTGGGGAGTAATGGGTGGGAGTCTTCATGTTTCCGGAAGAGGAAACAGTGTTGTGTATAGTCAAGAGGAGAGCATGTACCTTCAGTGTACCTAGAGTGAGGGAAGGCCAGCTAAGGCTGGCGAGATGAGGGGCCAGAGCCTGAAGGGACTTTTGTGGAAAATAAAATAATCAGGTGATGCTAGTTAGCATATGTTTATTGATCCTTTCTTTCTACTAAGTTATCATTTTTAAATTTCAGGCCTCTTTGCTAAAGAATGATGAGACTAAGGCGCTCACTCCAGCTTCCTTGCAGAAGGAATTAAACAATTTGTTGAAATTTAATCCTGATTTTGCTGAAGCGGTGAGTCTTTCCCAGAATTTGTTGCTGTGTTGGAAAGGAATGATAAGGCTACTTTTTTTTTTTTTTTTGGAGACAGAGTCTTGCTTTGTCGCCAGGTTGGAGTACAGTGGGGTGATCTTGGCTCACTGCAACCTCTGACTCCCAGGTTCAAGCAATTCTCCTGCCTTAGCCTCCCTGGTAGCTGGGATTACAGGCATGTGTCACCACATCCAACTAATTTTTATACTTTTAGTAGAGATGAGGTTTCATGGTGTTGGCCAGGCTGGTCTCAGACTCCTGACCTCAGGTGATCCACCCGCCTCAGCCTCCCAAAGTGCAGGGATAACAGACATGAGCCATCACGCCCAGCCCAAATGACAGTTTTGAGGCTGAAAAACTCTTTACCTTCTCCTCTTTTGTCAGTGTTTATTTACTTTTAAAGTTCCAATAATTCCATTCCTTAATGGATTTTTTACTCGGAAAATTTTCTTAATAATGTTTGAATTTTCCATCTGACTTCATGTTTGGAAATGTATCTATTTTGCTTCCTAGTAACTGAGATCTGCCTGTTAGAGAAGTTTCAGTGATTCAAAAAAAAATGAAAATAATTAACTTAGTAAACTAGTAAATCTCAATGTGTTTTAACTTGTACATGAATAAAAATTTTATAATTTGTATGTGAATTCAGGTTTTAGGATCTTTAATTTTGAACACTCAGTTTTCCTCAATATTTGAATTCGGTAAGGCCCACTATTCTCCTCTATCACCCATGTAACCAGTGGCAGAGTGGAGTATATTTAAGATAAAACTGGCACAAATACTAATGGAACTCCCATTTTTAAATTGTGGACTCCCTCTAGGGGAATGTGTCTTGAAGCTGTTTTATTCTGCCTCTAGGGAAAAGATTAAGCTGAATTATGACCATCTTATTCGAAGGGCATGGGATACACTAGTGTTTGTAGCCATTGAAACTCTCTGCAGTTGCCTTACCCAAGAGATATTTACAGCATTTAAAATACATCGATTATTTCTTGTTTTAGCATTATCTCAGCTACTTAAACAACCTCCGTGTCCAAGATGTTTTTAGTTCAACACACAGCCTCCTTCATTATTTTGATCGTCTGATTCTTACTGGAGCCGAAAGCAAAAGTAACGGGGAAGAAGGCTATGGCCGGAGCTTGAGATACGCCGCTCTGAATCTTGCTGCCCTGCACTGCCGCTTCGGTCACTAGTAAGTTTATAGACTTTTGTCCGTGCACAAATTGAATTAACTGATGACAATAAAAGTTCTGCTATTTTGTGGAGAAAAAAAGGGAAAAGAAATGGAAGAAATGAACTCTCAAATGTTAATTGTGATGCATTTAAAAAAATAATGTATTTTTTAAAAAGAAGAAGAGAAAGAAACTCATCAACCTGGACTAGTCAATAACTTCCATAAAGGGAACTTTTTTTGCACTGGAATGAAGTTAATGAAAACCTTCTGCCTAAATAGTCTGCCCCCTGGTGTCATCATTTAACATTGCTGTCTTAGTGCCTGGCCTCTTTCATTACTTCTAAGAACAACAGGCCATTCAGTGAAAAGGAAATTAGGTCATTAGGCCAGAGAGTCCCTAAAGGATTTTTTGGAGGTAAAAAATGGGGTGCAGAAGCTATTTTTAGTATTTCAAAAAGCCAAAAGGCAGTTGTGCCTTTACTGGATGAAAGACTACATAGGCTTACTAAAAGTCACGTTTGCTTTTGGGTAGAATTCAGGTAGCTTAGTCAGGTGACACTGGTTTATACTCTTGCCTTGATATGCCTGTGTTTTTAATGAATAGAAATAGGAAAATGGATCAGTTATTTTTTAGTAAATAGAATTAAGTAGATAAAACAACTTTCAGAACATGGAGGCTATCTTGGAAATAATGAAATAATGTGAATAATGATGAAAGGTGGGAAATTACTAATTGAAAGATCCTTTCGCCCCCCCACCTGCCCTGTGGCTTTTTCCCAGTTGAGAGAAGTGTGGTCTCTGCTATAGGCATCTTTGAATACAGACCATAGCGTGTTAATGGGAGTATAGTGTCCACAGTTCAATAATTAAGACTTCTATCCCTTTCTCTGTGTGTCAGGCAACACCTAGGGAATTCTTTTTATTTCTGGTTGTCAGATTTTTGTTTTTAAGAGACAAGGTCTCACTCTGTCACCCAGGGTGGAGGGCAGTGATATGATCATAGCTAACTGTAACCTCAAACTCCTGGGCTCAAGCAAGCAGTCCATCTCAGCCTCCTGAGTAGCTATGACTCAGGCATGCACCACAATGCCCAGGCTGGTCTCAAACTCCTGACTTCAAGCAGTCCTCCCACCTTGGCCTTCCAAAGTGCTGGGATTACAACCGTGAAGCACTGGGCCCACCTAGTTGTCAGGTTTTAAAAGGGACATAGACAGACTGAAGCTTGTGTGGGGAATGGTCTCAGGGTATTGAGACATTCAAAGCTGTATCATATAAATAATGTGGGAGGGAGGTGAAATGTTTAGCCTGGAGAAAAATGACGTATCCAAGCATGTGTTTGACGTCTTCATGTAGTAAAAGGTCACGTGAAAAGTGCTTAGATTGATGAAGGGTATGGCTACTAGACAAGATTGAGTACGTGTAAGTTTGAGGACAAAATATTTCTGCTCATTGTAAGGAAGGAGTTTCCCTTTATAGAACCCTCTGAGGAAGGCATCAGTGGGGTTCTCAGGCCTAGACCAAGGATGTCATTAAGGGCATACAAACATCAGATTGATAGTTGTATCCAAAAATGTTTAAGGCTCCTCAAAACTCCGTGATTTTTGTGAGAGTCCATGATATCTCGTAATAACTAACTTCTTTTGGTCTTCCCAGATTTAATAACCTCTTGATCAGAGCCTTTCATTTTTTTATGTACTCAAAAATAATAGCAATGCCATTTTTAATATTTGCCAGTAACCTCTTTAACTTAGTTAGGAACTGCTTCCCCTGGGGATTAGAAATTTGTGTACAGCCTTCTGGATACAAATAATCTTTTGATGAACAGAATTTCTTCTTTTCATTTTTAAAAATATAGAGACGAGGTCTCGCTGTGTTGCCCAGGTTGTTCTTTAACCCCTGGCCTCAGGTGATCCTCCCACCTTGGCCTCCCAGAGTGTTGGGATTACAGGTGTAAGCTACTGCACCCAGCTCAGAATTTGCTTATGTTTACAGTATTATCAATGGCAAGACAGCTAATTGCACAGAATATAAATGAGGTAAGGTAGATTTTTATTAATGTGTACATTTTCCTTAATTCTTGATTTACTCAGGCCCAGGCTTCTTTGTTTCTGGTCCTGGATCTATGGGCCTGTGTAAATCTTTGTCACTTAGCTAAAAAGATTTCTTGAAAATCCTTGTAGTAGTTTATTGAGCATTTACTGTGTACTAGGCACTAGGGATAGTTACTAGGGATACAGCAGTGAAAAAGAAAAAAGAAAAAACGCTGTTATAGAGCTTATATCAGGGGAGATAGGGAAAAAACAAAGCTAAGCATAGTTGTAATATGTCTTGTAGTGATAGACCAGGATAAGGGGTTAGAAAGTGGTAGTGAAGTGCTCTTGTTTTCCTGAGTAACACTCTTACTCCAGATACATGCATAGATCACCTACTCCTTTAATTTGTAAATCTCTGTTTAAATATAAAGGTAGCAGGTCAGCCCTCCTTGATCTCTGCCAACTTAATATTTGAACAGAGATTTAAAGGAAAAAAATATTACATAAGTGGGACTCTTCAAAATACTTTTTAAAACTAGCTTTGGGCTGGGCACCAGGGCTCATGCCTATAATCCCAGCAGTTTGGGAGGCCAAAGAAGGAGGATCGCTGGAGGCCAAAGAAGGAGGATCGCTTGAGGCCAGAAGTTCAAGACCAGCCTAGGTAATATAGAGAGACTTTATCTCCTTAAAAAAATTAGCTAGGCATAGTGGTGTGAGCCTGTAGTCCCAGTTACTTGGGAGGCTGAGGCGGAAGGATTGCTTGAGGCCAGGAGTTTACCAGCCTGGGGAACATAGTAAGACTCTATCTCTATTTAAAATAAAATTAGCCAAGCATGGTGGTGAGCTCCTGTAGTCCCAGCTACTCAGGAGGCTGAGGTCCATTGCTTGAGACCAGGAATTCAAGGCTGCAGTGAGCTAGGATTGCGCCACTGTACTCCAGCCTGGGTGACAGAGGGAGATCCTGTCTCTAAAAAACAAAAAAGTACTTTTGAAAAAATGATAAAAGTGACAAATGCACATAGTAAGAAAAGAATTCAAATAATGCAGAAGGGAATGCCATGAAAAGTAAAATATTATGTCCTCTCCTTGCCCTTCCCCTCAGCAGTGAACCTTTAAAATAAACATCTTATGAGCAGAGATAAAAGCCTTTGCTTTATGCCCTTTTCGTAGAAATTCCCCTTAGAAGAGACATGTCCTATATTTCCCTGTCGGTGTTTTATGCTTCTGGGGTTGGGGCACGCCTCTGACAGAATAAGCCCAGAAATAGTTACAGCTTCCAACCCAGAGACCTCCACTTGGATGACTGTGTACAGATGACTTCCTGCTACGGTTGCTTATGCATGTTTGTGATTGTTAATAGGATATTATTAATGTTTAGTCTGTCATTAGTCAACAGGCAGAGCTCGCGCTGCAGGAGGCAATTAGGATTGCCCAGGAGTCCAACGATCACGTGTGTCTCCAGCACTGTTTGGTGAGGCCATCCTCTGGTCTTGGGAGTTTTGTTCATGGGTTGAGTTGCCCTTCACAAGGCCCTATTTGATTTGGGTTGTTTTGCAGTTGGAGCAAAGATCTTCAGCAGCAAAAGGGAACTAGTTAGGTGCTCGTGGGAATTCAGAAAGGGCAACCTATCTATACTTGTCTTTCTTAATTCATGACATCTGTTTTACTTTTGCCATATATCCAGTCTACAAAGTTGAATGCAACTTGCCATGAAAGAAGAGAAAATCTTTATCACATTTAGCACTGGCATTAACAAAAACATGTATGCTACACTTAGTAACCGGTGAGATACTATCCTGTAATAGCCAAATCGCCAAGCACAAGTAGAACACAGAAGGTACTTGACAAGCACCTGAGAATCTTATTTCTCAGTTAAAGGCCACATAGGGGCTTCATTCTTTTTTTCTGAAACACCTGCCACTCAAAGGCTGTCAGGTGAAGCAGATCAGTGTCTCGTTTATTTCAGTCTGGTTTTAATGGTGTTGATTTGTTTGACAGGTCTCATTTAGATTCTTGATATTTCTTGTATTTGAGATACAAGAAACATCAAGTATTTTGTCCCTTTTTAATTCTTTCTTATGAGCACATTGATATTTCACTAGAACATCAGCCATTGCCATCGTTATGATATATTTTGATGATTTCTCTTGCCAGAGCTGGCTTTATGTGCTGGGGCAGAAGAGATCCGATAGCTATGTTCTGCTGGAGCATTCTGTGAAGAAGGCAGTACATTTTGGGTTACCGGTAAGGCTCATCTTTCTGTGAGATTGTTTCCGTAAATGGTCGAGCCTTTGTCTCTTTTTCTGCCCACCTCTGTCATGAACCAGCGATAGATTTAGAATGGGTTTCAAAGTGTGGTTTTATTCTTGGCAGTTTCATATGACTTTAATTATTAACCACTAAATTCTGTGTGGTAGGTTTCTCTTTGTTCCCTGTATTCTAATAACATCTGTGGAAGTTCCCTTTATCAATTCGATGAGAGATCTTTGTTTAGTTTATTGAGCAACATTAATTTAGCACATAGTCACTTAGAAAATTTTAGCAAAGGATTTTTTTCTTTTTCGTTTTTTTTTTTTTTTTAATAGAGTCTTGCTCTGTCGTCCAGGCTGGAGTGCAGTGGCACGATCTTGGCTCAGTGCAGTCTCCACCTCCCTGGTACAAGCAATTCTCTGCCTCAGCTTCCCGAGTAGATGGGATTACAGGCTCCCACTACCACACCCGGCTAATTTTTTGTATTTTTAGTAGAAACAGGGTTTCACCATCTTGGCCAGGCTGGTCTTGAATTCCTGACCTCTTGATCCACCCATCTCAGCCTCCCAAAGTGCTGGGATTATAGGCGTGAGCCATGGTGCCTGGCCAGCAAAGGCTTATTTTTAAACCAGGGATTGGTGAACTTTACAGGCCTTGGGCCAAATCTGGCTTTCTGCCTACTTAGGGTCTTCAAGCTGAGTGGGTTTTACATTTTTAAGTGATGGGAGAAAAAAAATCAACAACAGAGAAGAAATATGTGATAAAACCAAATGTGGCCTGAAAAAATATAAATTATTTACTCTCTGGCCCTTTATAAACAGAACAAGTTTGCTGATCCTTGTTTTAAACAATAAACAAAGCCAGGAACCAGTAAACCTGACAGGCAGATTTATCCTTTCTCATTTTGAGTGACAGGGAAGGCCATGAATTGTAGTCCTCAATGACATACACAGAGGGGTATTGAAAAGGCATAGCTGGCCGGGTGTGGTGGCTCACGCCTGTAATCCCAGCACTTTGGAAGGCCAAGGCTGGTAGATCACCTGAGGTCAGGAGTTCGAGACCAGCCTGGCCAAGATGGTGAAACCCCGTCTCTACTAAAAATACAGAATTAGCCAGTGTGGTGGCACATGCCTATGATCCCAGCTACTTAGGAGACTGAGGCAGGAGAATCACTTGAACCTGGGAGGTGGAGATTGCAGTGAGCTGAGATTGCACCATTGTACTCCAGCCTGGGCAACAAAAGAAACTCCATTAAAAAAAAAAAAAAGGCATATCTACACCCATGAAGCACAAGCTTGGAGAACCTTATTCTCTCTCAGAAACACCTACTGAAAATGAGACCATAGGAGTAGGGCTGCTTAAACATTCTGTCTCATGAAGTTTGTGACAGACTTCAGTAAAATGGAAAGTAATTCTGTGTAATTTAATGTATACCTTGAAAATCTATAACTTGTCCATGTGATTCACTTAGATGTACAGAATTGATTATAATGACAAAAATGGCTCCTTGAAATAAGTGTAGGCTTAACTACAGTTTTTGCCATGAATTTAAGCTGGCATTTTTTAGTTGAGCTTTCATCCTTGAAGATGACACCAAAAGTTAATAACGAGATAATTCTGTTGCTCATGATAGGCATCCTTTTTTGATCTCCTATTACATATGTGCGCAGCACTGTTTGACATCTATTATTTCATTGTAATCCTTACGATAATTCTTTATGATAGGTTTGATGCCCATTTTACAGATGAGGAAGCTGAGGCTTAGCTAAGAAGCTAAGTGACTGGCCCTAAGTCACACAGTAAGTAGCAGAGGCAGTGTTTAAGTCCAGGTCCATCTAATGCTAAAGCCCTGCTGGCTCTTTCCCGTGTACCCTCTGCCTCTCTCCCAGACCCAGTTTTTCAGGAACACATCTCGTATGGATCAGGGTTAAGGCCAGGTTATAGGTACTTTCCTTTTAAAGAGTGCTGTCACTGTGCATGTGCTGAAATGTGAAATCCACCACATTTCTGAAGAGCAAAACAAATTCTGTCATGTAATCTCTATCTTGGGTCGTGGGTATATCTGTCCCCTTAGTACCTCGCCTCCCTGGGAATACAGTCCCTTGTTCAACAGAGAGCTTTTGCTGGGAAGACGGCAAACAAGCTGATGGATGCCCTAAAGGACTCCGACCTCCTGCACTGGAAACACAGCCTGTCAGAGCTCATCGATATCAGCATTGCACAGAAAACGGCCATATGGAGGCTGTATGGCCGCAGGTAGGTCTCCCAAGGCCCTGAGGGTGTGAATCCTTTAGAAAGAAGCAGGAGCTAGCAAACTGGTTCTGTGAAAGGCCATACACACAAGATTTCCCCCGCTTGGGTAGAAGTTGTTCCTGCAGAGGATTAGACAAAATGTTTTAGACTATAAAATACAAAATGTTTTAGACTATAAAACATTTCGTATTTTGCACAAACTGAAAAGTTGTCTCCCGTGCATGTTCCTTCTTACTCCTCCCAACCACTCTGAGGTAGCGGGTGGGTGCTCTCCATGCTGAGAGAGTAACCGAGGTTCACACATCTGGTCTACCTGAGATCGCAAACATAGTTAACAAGTGACAAAGGACTCAAACCCACATCATCTGACTCCAAGCACCGGGCTCCTCTGCTTTGTGGCAGGAACCTTTCTTCCTGTTCATAGGAGGCATGATCCATAGTTGCTCTACCCTGAACCCCAAAGCTATCGCATAAAGGAAGTTGCTTTTCTGTTAACCCAGGTGTTTCCTGTAGAATATTTTCAGCCTCTTGCGTACTTTCCCATTTAGCCACTTTTAGCCTGGAAGTAAACATTGTTGCCGGATTTTAATCCTGGAGTTCTGTTGCTGCCTCACCCCTCACTTAGACAGGCTGTTTCTAGGAATTCAGTAATGAAAGGAAGTGCCTTTTTTACCAGTCTTGTTTTTGTATTTCAGATAATTTTTTGGCACGGTGTGCTCTGAAACAGCTGCAGACACTGGCCACTGCTTACATTTGCCAGAGCAGCCTGTGCCAGGATGGCATCGGGTCTGAATTTACCCGTGAAAACTAATTCACATACTGTGACTGCAGGGAACCTGGGGTGGGGGTGGGGGGTCTGGGAGCGCACACTCCGAGCTGTGCCCTAACCATGACGTGTCTCCTCGGGCTGCACATCCAGGATGCTCTTCTGCTTTTCTTATCCTGAGGGCAGGTTTGCTGGCACTGGGAGGCAGCTGCTCCCAAGAAAGCCAGAGCCTGCGAGGGGTTTGGCTTTATGCCTCCACTCAAGATAGCTGATGGGCATGGCCCAGGGGCGGCCAGGTCTGCTGTTGAAAGGAAATCCTGTTCCCTCTCCCCACCCAGCACCATGGCGCTGCAACAGGCCCAGATATTGCTGAGCATGAACAGCCTGGAGGCAGTGAACGCGGGCGTGCAGAACAACACGGAGTCCTTTGCTGTCGCACTCTGCCACCTTGCAGAGCTACATGCGGAGCAGGTAGGCAGGTGGCCAGGCCCACGTGCTTCTGGGGCAATGGAGGCTCTACCATCTTTCCTCTAGTGCTTGAGAAAAGCACGGGGCACGTCTTGGACAGATCTTCTCAATGCTGCGGCTGAAACAGTGAAATCCCAGCAGTGGAAGTGGACCAAGCATGGAGTCTGCAAAGTTGGTTGAATTTAGGGTCTTTTTTGGCATCAGTGAAGGGAATTCTAAGAGGTCAGCTAGTTTCATGTACTAAGGAAATAAAAAGGATTCTTTGACATTTAAGGTAGTAGAGGTTTGTGTGTTTTAGGAGAGAAGAGAGTATAATAGAAGCATAACTAAAATCATCATATAATAACTAACGTTTGTTGCAAATTGGTTCTGTGCCAATCCCTGTGCCTCTTGTATGTGTACTGTCTTACAGAATCCACTTCATGGGTCAGGTGTGTTGTTATCCCCATTTCACAGAACAAAAGACTGAGGTCCTGGGAGCTAAATCCTGTACTTACCACCTGTAAATGTCAGAGGCGGGTCTCCAACCCAAACCTGGTTGACTCCAAAGATGGACAGTGGGAATGGGGCATAATCTTGATGACTTGTACCCCAAGTAATTTTATGAGATTCTCGTTGTAAAGGATCAATTAAAGTATCACTTATGCTACTGTAGCCTTTATCTTCCCCTTGTTCAAAATATTCTTCTTTCATGGGAACGAGTAAGGGAAAGCTATTTTATCTAAAGCCCTCTCTCTCACTAAACACTGCCGTGACAATCCAAACGTTTCCTTAATATTTTTCTCTTCCTCTTTGTGATACCTGTTACTGTTAGATTGCATCATAACACTCAACATTCCCTAATTGCAGCCTAAAGATTTTTGGGTTGTTTCCACCCCTTCCAGAAACCTAGAGATACTTCCCTGTAGCAAACATGTTAGCATTTGACATGGCTGTGTACACTGAGGGGTGGATGTGCCCTGATTGATGGGTTCCACGGCGCCTTTGCCTCTGCTTTCTTCCCGTGCCTGGGAAGCACCACCCATGTTTTCTGAAATTGGAAGGGCTTGCTGGTTGCCTTCCCCTGGGAATGTTACAGGTCTGTCTCCTGCTTGTTTCTTCCTGTTCGTGACACTGGCACCCCCTTAACATCACTTCTCTTCCTTTCCTGGTGCCATGGATAAGAGGAGCATTTGGTAATGAATGAGTCAGTGAACATATTGAGGTATTTAGCTTTTTTGAGACGGAGTCTCGCTCTGTTGCCTAGGCTGGAGTGCAGTGGCACGATCTCACTGCAACCTCCCTAGAATCGCTGGAGTTCAAGCGATTCTCGTTTCTCAGCCTCCTGAGGAGCTGGGACTACAGGCATACACCACCATACCCAGCGAATTTTTCTATTTTTAGTAGAGATGGGGTTTCGCAATGTTACCCAGGTTGGTCTAAAACTCTTGGCCTGAAGGGATATGCCTGCCTCAGCCTCCCAAAGTGCCAGGATTATAGATGTGAGCCACCATGCCCGGCGAAATTATTATTTTCCTTCCAAAGTGCTAGGGTTACAGGTGTGAGCCACCGCACCAGGCAAAATTATTATTTTTTCACTATTAGAATGGAAAACTACTTTACAAAAACCTTAGTCTTGGTTCAGTTCTTTTTTATTTTTTTAATTTTTATTAAAAAAATTTTTTTTTCGAGAGGGAGTCTCACTTTGTCACCCAGGCTGGAGTACAATGGCATGATCTCAGCTCACTGCAACCTCCACCTCCTGGGTTCCAGTGATTCTCCTACCTCAGCCTCCCAAGTAGCTGGAATAACAGGCATGTGCCACCACACCCAGCTAATTTTTGTATTTTTAGTAGAGATGGGGGTCTCACCATGTTGGTCAAGCTGGTCTCAAACTCCTGACCTCAAATAATCCACCCACCTCTGCCTCCCAAAGTGCTGGGATTACAGGCATTAGCTACCGTGCCTGGCCAGTGTTTAATTTTTTTTTGAGACAGGGTCTTGCTCTAGCACCAGGGCTGGCGTGTAGTGGTGCAGTCACAGCCAACTGCAGCCTCAATCTTCTGGGCTCAAGGGATCCTCCCACCTCAGCCCCCTCAGTAGGTGAAACTACTGGAGCATGCCACTACATGGCTAATTAAAATATCTTTTTGTAGAGATGGAATCTTACTATGTTGCCCAGGCTAGTCTCAAACTTCTGGGCTCAAGCAGTCCTCCCACTTCAGCTTCACAAAGTGTTGGGATTATCACACCCAGCCTATTTTTTATTTTTTTAAGAGGTGGGGTCTCACTGTTGCCCAGGCTAGAGTGTAGTGGCACGATCATGGCTCACTGCAGCCTTGAACTCCACCTTATCCTGCCCAGTAGCTGTGACTGCAGGTGCACACCACCTCACCCTGCTAATTATTTTAATTCTTGTTTCTTAGAGATGAAATCTTCTATTTTGTGTTGCCTGGGGTGGTCTTGAACTCCTGGCCTCAAGTAATCCTCCTGCTTTGGCCTCCCAAAGTGTTGGAATTACAGGTGTGAGTCACAGTGCCTGGTGGCTCAATTCTTTAGCTTTGTAACTTTATTCAAGGCCATTTGTTAGAATTTTGTGTTTTTTCCTGGGAGTAAGAACCTAAAAAGTAACCATGCTCTTTGGGTCTGTATGAATAATGCCATCTTCATCCCCCTTTCACCTCTGGGCTTATGTGAAAAACCTGCTGACCTGATCATTGTTTGGCTCCAACAGCCAGGGTGTGTTAGGAAGCTTTTTAGTACACAGCTAGAAGGTAGCTGCCTTTTTAAGTCCATCCTTTATCCCTTTATTTTTTTATTATTTATTATTATTATTTTTTTTTTCTGCCCTGGTTCTTGCTGACTTTACCCCTTTCTTTAACTTGCCTTAGATCTTTCCAGTTTTCGAACATCAACCATGTGGATATACTTCCTGGGCTGATGACGGTCACATTTTTTTTTGTTTTTAATTTTTTATTTTTTAGAAAGAAGAGAGAAAAGAAAAAGAAAGAAAGAAAAAAGAATGAAAGAGAGAAAGAAAGAGGAAGAGAAAGAGCGAGAGAGAACGGGATTCTTGTTCTATTGCCCAGGCTAGAATGCAGTCTAAAAATGGGTATTAAAAACCTCTTTTATGCCAATAATTGTGCTTAACAGTGGAGACAGGAAGGAATAAGGGATGAAAATAACAAACAAGCAGCCAACCAGTATTTTATTTAAACCTGTGAAATACTATGCAATTGCTGAGGAGTGATTTACTTCCAATTATGTGGTCACTTTTCAAATAGGTGTAATGTGATACTGAGAAAAATGTATGTTTTGTGGATTTGGGGTGGAGAGATCTGTAAATATTTGTTAAGTTTACTTGTTCCAGGTCTGAATTCAAGTCCCAGATATCCTTGTTAATTTTCTATCTCGTTGATCTGTCTAATATTGACAGTGTAATGTTAAAGTCTCCCACTATTATTGTATTGGAGTCTAAGTCTCTTTGTAAGTCATTAAGAACGTGCCTTATGTATCTGGGTGTTCCTGTATTGGGTGCGTATATATTTAGGATCATTAGCTCTTCTTGTTGCATTGATCCTTTCACCACCATGTAATGTCCCTCTTTGTTTCTTATGGTCTTTGTTGCTTTAAAGTTTGTTTTATCAGAGACGAAAATTGCAGCTTCTGGAGAGAGAGATCCAAGATGGCCAATTAACAACAGCTCGGTATTGTGGCTCCTAGTGGGAGTGCAGAGAGCAAGTGGATGCCGCAGTTTCAGACGAATTTTTGTTGCCCACAGACTGGGAGATTCCTGGCGGAGGAGTCACACGGGTCGCCAGCGCGACTTTTTTGGCCGGCGCCGCTATTTTGCCGGCGCCCTGGCATGGCGTTTCTCGGCGCGGAGTGTACGGGACGGGGTACCCTTTGAGTCCGGCTCGGCTGGTCCCATCCCCACAAGGAGAGCGGCGGTTCGAAGCGCTGAGGACTGGGAGTTTCACAGTAAGCACAGCTGAATCGGGAAGGTCCGCCTGTGCGGGGAAAAGGCATCCGCCAAAGGAAAACTAAGAAACAGAAAAAACTTCATCACCAACAAGCCAGACATCCACTCACACCCAATCTGAAAGTCGGCAATTACAAAGACGACGGGTGGATAAATCCACAAAAATGGGAAGAAACTAGTGTAAAAAGGCTGAGAACACCCGAAATCAGAATGCCTCTCCTCCTACAGGGGGATCACAGCTCCTCATAAGCAAGAGAACAAGGCCTGACGGAGAATGAGTGTGAGGAACTGACAGAATCAGGCTTCAGAAGGTGGATAATAAGAAACTTCTGTGAGCTAAAAGAACATGTACTAACCCAATGCAAAGAAACTAAGAACCTTGAAAGACGATTTAACGAAATGCTAACGAGAATGGATAACTTAGAGAGGAATATAAATGAACTGATGAAGCTGAAAAACACAACACGAGAACTTCACGAAGCATGCACAAGTTTCAGCAGCCGAATTAACCAAACAGAAGAAAGGATATCAGAGGTCGAAGATCAACTCAATGAAATCAAATGAGAAGGCAAGATTAGAGAGAAAAGGGTAACAAGGAATGAACAAAGTCTCCAAGAAATATGGGACTATGTGAAAAGACCTAATCTACGTTTGGTAGGTGTACCTGAATGTGATGAAGAGAATGAATCCAAGCTGGAAAATACTCTTCAGGATATTATCCAG